>JAVJIX010000170.1:1925000-1932500 GCA_036785185.1 Paratrypauchen microcephalus
CTACATGTACACACTACTACATGTACACACACTACTACAGACACACACTACTACAGACACACACTACTACATGTACACACACTACTACAGACACACACTACTACATGTACACACACTACTACATAGACACACTACTACATACACACACTACTACAGACACACACTACTACATACACACACTACTACATGTACACACACTACTACAGACACACACTACTACATGTACACACTACTACATACACACACTACTACATGTACACACTACTACATATGTACACACTACTACATGTACACACTACTACAGACACACACTTCTACATACACACAGTACTACATGTACACACTACTACAGACACACACTTCTACATGTACACACACTACTGCAGACACACACTACTACATACACACAGTACTACATGTACACACTACTACAGACACACACTTCTACATGTACACACACTACTACATGTACACACACTACTACATGTACACACAGGGGCGTTCTTTGACGGGGGCCATCTGGGCAATTGCCCCTAGCGGCAAAAAAAAAAAAAAGCCGGTGCGGTGCGCGGGCGCGCGGAGGCGCGGATCCTTGTGCGGGGGGTGGGGGGCTGGTGCTGGCTCGTGGTTACGTGAAGACAGAGTTGCGCCCCCACCGCACAGGATTGCACTGTTTGCACCAATTTTGCCAATTTAATGTGTAGTAATTTTACATATTTTTTTTATGTTATTCTGTAATGTACAGATCGTTTAATTTTTTGTTATTTATATGGTGCGACTTCAATGGAGGTTTAAGTCTTTTTGTTAATTATGTTACTCTATGGTAACTCAATGTGCACTTTTACAGTACTGACATTGTGATATTGTGACCACCAGGGGGTGCTGGAGTGCACTTTTGCTTTCTTAAATAGCTGTAGGCCCACATGGCTATAATGTGAAATAATTGCGCCTTTGGTCTTTTTTTATGTTCAAAAACTTTTTTTGTAATTATGGTTTATATTTTTTATTGCAGTACTCATTAAAACTGTACATTTGTTTTTGAAAGTAGTTGTTGTGAATTGAGTTTGTATGGACAACGGTCTTGTTTGTTTTTGGGTGGTGGGGCGGATGTTAGGGTGTGGTCAGAGGGGGGGCGGCAAGAGTGGCTTTCGCCCAGGGAGTAAATCACTCTAGGAACGCCACTGTGTACACACACTACTACACACACTACTACATACACACACTACTACATACACACACTACTACATACACACACTACTACATACACACTACTACATACACACACTACTACAGACACACACTACTACATACACACACTACTGCATACACACACTACTACATACACACACTACTATAGACACACACTACTACATACACACACTACTACATACACACACTACTACATACACACACTACTACATACACACACTACTACATGTACACACACTACTACAGACACACTACTACATGTACACACACTACTACATACACACACTACTACAGACACACACTACTACATGTACACACACTACTACATAGACACACTACTACATGTACACACACTAATGCACACGCACACTTCTACATGTACACACACTACTACATACACACACTACTACATACACACACTACTACATGTACACACACTACTACATACACACACTACTACATACACACACTACTACATACACACACTACTACATACACACACTACTACATGTACACACACTACTACATACACACACTACTATAGACACACACTACTACATACACACACTACTATAGACACACACTACTATAGACACACACTACTATAGACACACACTACTACATACACACACTACTATAGACACACACTACTACATACACACACTACTACAGACACACACTACTACATGTACACACACTACTACATACACACACTACTACATACACACACTACTACAGACACACACTACTACATACACACACTACTACATACACACACTACTACATACACACACTACTATAGACACACACTACTACATGTACACACACTACTACATACACACACTACTATAGACACACACTACTATAGACACACACTACTATAGACACACACTACTACATACACACACTACTATAGACACACACTACTACATACACACACTACTATAGACACACACTACTACATACACACACTACTGCATGTACACACACTACTACATACACACACTACTACATACACACACTACTACATACACACACTACTGCATGTACACACACTACTACATACACACACTACTACATACACACACTACTACATACACACACTACTACATACACACACTACTACATACACACTACTACATACACACACTACAATAGACACACACTACTGCATGTACACACACTACTACATACACACACTACTACATACACACACTACTACATACACACTACTACATACACACACTACTACATACACACACTACTACATGTACACACACTACTACATACACACACTACTACATACACACACTACTACATACACACACTACTACATACACACTACTACATACACACACTACTACATACACACTACTACATACACACACTACTACATACACACACTACTACATACACACTACTACATACACACACTACTACATACACACACTACTACATACACACACTACTACATACACACTACTACATACACACACTACTACATACACACACTACTACATACACACACTACTACATACACACACTACTACATACACACTACTACATACACACACTACTACATACACACTACTACATACACACACACTACTACAGACACACACTACTACATACACACACTACTACATGTACACACACTACTACATACACACACTACTACATACACACACTACTACATACACACACTACTACATACACACTACTACATACACACACTACTACATACACACACTACTACATACACACACTACTACATACACACACTACTACATACACACACTACTACATACACACTACTACATACACACACTACTACATACACACTACTACATACACACACACTACTACAGACACACACTACTACCTACACACACTACTACATGTACACACACTACTACATACACACACTACTACAAACACACACTACTACATACACACACTACTACATACACACTACTACATACACACACTACTACATACACACTACTACATACACACACTACTACATACACACATTACTACATACACACTACTACATACACACACTACTACATACACACACTACTACATACACACTACTACATACACACACTACTACATACACAGACTACTATAGACACACACTACTACATACACACACTACTATAGACACACGCTACTACATACACACACTACTACATACACACACTACTACAGACACACACTACTACATACACACACTACTATAGACACACACTACTACATACACACTACTACATGTACACACTACTACATGTACACACACTACTACATACACACACTACTACATACACACACTACTACATGTACACACTACTACATGTACACACACTACTACAGACACACACTACTACATGTACACACTACTACATGTACACACACTACTACATAGACACACTACTACATGTACACACTACTACATGTACACACACTACTGCAGACACACACTACTACATGTACACACACTACTACATACACACACTACTACATACACACACTACTACATGTACACACACTACTACATGTACACACACTACTACAGACACACACTACTACATGTACACACACTACTACATACACACACTACTACATGTACACACTACTACAGACACACTACTACATGTACACACTACTACATGTACACACACGACTACAGACACACACTACTACATGTACACACACTACTACATACACACACTACTGCATGTACACACACTACTACAGACACACACTACTACAGACACACACTACTACATGTACACACACGACTACAGACACACACTACTACATGTACACACACTACTACATGTACACACACTACTACATACACACACTACTACATGTACACACACTACTACATACACACACTACTACATGTACACACACTACTACATGTACACACTACTACATGTACACACTACTACATGTACACACACTACTACATGTACACACACTACTACATGTACACACACTACTACATGTACACACACTACTGCAGACACACACTACTACATACACACAGTACTACATGTACACACTACTACAGACACACACTTCTACATACACACAGTACTACATGTACACACTACTACATGTACACACTACTACATGTACACACACTACTACATACACACACTACTACATGTACACACACTACTACATGTACACACACTACTGCAGACACACACTACTACATGTACACACACTACTCCATGTACACACACTACTACATGTACACACTACTGCATACACACACTACTACAGACACACACTACTACATACACACACTACTACATACACACACTACTACAGACACACACTACTACATGTACACACACTACTACATGTACACACTACTACATGTACACACACTACTACATACACACACTACTACATACACACACTACTACATACACACACTACTACAGACACACACTACTACATACACACACTACTACATACACACACTACTATAGACACACACTACTACATACACACTACTACATGTACACACTACTACATGTACACACACTACTACATACACACACTACTACATACACACACTACTACATGTACACACACTACTACATACACACACTACTACAGACACACACTACTACATACACACACTACTACATGTACACACACTACTACATACACACACTACTACATACACACACTACTACATACACACACTACTACATGTACACACTACTCCATGTACACACACTACTACAGACACACACTACTACATACACACACTACTACATGTACACACACTATTACATACACACACTACTACATACACACACTACTACATACACACACTACTACATACACACACTACTACATACACACACTACTACATACACACTACTACATACACACACTACAATAGACACACACTACTACAGATACACACCACTAAAGATGCACACTTCTGCATACACACACTACTACATACACACACTACTACATACACACTACTACATACACACACTACTACATACACACACTACTACATACACACACACTACTACATACACACACTACTACATGTACACACACTACTGCATGTACACACACTACTACATACACACACTACTGCATGTACACACACTACTACATACACACACTACTACATACACACACTACTACATACACACACTACTACATACACACACTACTACATACACACACTACTACATGTACACACACTACTGCATGTACACACACTACTACATACACACACTACTACATACACACACTACTACATGAACACACACTACTATAGACAAATACTACTACAGATACACACCACTAAAGATGCACACTACTGCATACACAAATATTCAAGGTTCATTTTTAAGCTAAATTGAGGTTTAAACCATGTTTAAATGTTTAAATGTTGTTACGGCCTCAAAAACACATCTGGATTTGTGTTTTCTTTCATTTACACATTTTTAGTAAACTTTTATTATTAGTTTGTCTACATGTTTGTGTGTGTGTGTCTGTGTGTGTGTGTGTGTGTGTGTGTGTGTGTGTGTGTGTGTGTGTGTGTGTGTGTGTGTGTGTGTGTGTGTGTCTGTGTGTGTGTGTATCATGTGATGGCGGCACGGTGGCTGAGTGGCTAGCACTCACGCTTCACAGCAAGAAGGTTTTGGGTTCGATCCCCGTGTGGCACGTTGGTATGGCCGTAAGATTTGGATCGTCCGAGCGTGTGGAGTTTGCATGTTCTCCCTGTGTCTGGGTGGGTTTCCTCCGGGCACAACCCAAAACACGCACCAGGTAAAATCCTCCTGACCAAACCGAACCAAGAAGATCATGGAGATGTTCCCCGGGCGCAGTAATGTGCTGCCCACTGCTCCTAATAACAGGATGGGTTAAATGCAGAGAAGAATTTCTCCTGTGTGGGATCAATAAAGTCACTTCTTCTTCTTCTTCTTCTTCTTCTTCTAAAGCGGGTGTGTCTTTGTGCACAGGCACCTGGACTTTAACCTGGACAAGACTCTGTTCTTCTTCATCGCCGGACGCTACGAGTTCTCCAATAAAGGAGCCGACATCTTCCTGGAGTCTCTGTCCCGCCTCAACTACCTGCTGCGGGTACTCCCCTGATACCCCCCCCTTCTTCCCATACCCCCGCCCCCCGCCGCCAGAGAATGTCTCTCCCTCTTCTCTTTCTCTCTCTCTCAAGGTCTAATTATCTGTGACTTTCTTCCCCTCACACTCCCCTCTTTCTCTATTCCTCCCTCTCCCTCTCCTCTGACCCCCCTCTCTTTATCTGTCTCCTTCTGCCCTCTCTCTCTATCCCTCTCTCTCCCTCTCCTCTCTCTCTCTCCCTCTGCCCTCTCTCTCTCCCCTCTCTCTCTCCCTCTCTCTCCATCTCCCTCTCTCTCTCTTTGTCTGTCTCCCTCTCTCTCTCTCTCTCTCTCACTCTCCCCTCTCTCTCTGACTCCCCCTCTCTTTATCTCTCTCCTTCTGCCCTCTCTCTCTATCCCTCTCTCTCCCTCTCCCCTCTCTCTATCCCTCTGCCCTCTCTCTCTCCCTCCCTCTCTCTCTCTCTCTCTCCCTCTCCCCTCTCCTCTGAGTCCCTCTCTCTTTTTATCTGTCTCCTTCTGCCCTCTCTCTCTATCCCCCTCTCCCCTCTCTTTCTCCCTCTCTCCCCTCTCTCTCTCTCTCTCCCCTCTCCTCTGACTCCCTCTCTCTCTTTATCTGTCTCCTTCTGCCCTCTCTCTCTAACCCTCTCCCTCTCTTTCTCCCTCTCTCTCTCTCTCTCTCTCTCCCTCTCCCTCTCCTCTGACTCCCTCTCTCTCTTTATCTGTCTCCTTCTGCCCTCTCTCCCTCTCTCTCTCTCCCTCTGCCCTCTCTCCCTCTCCCTCTCTCTCTCTCCCTCTGCCCTCTCTCCTTCTGCCCTCTCTCTCTCTCCCTCTCTCTCACTCTCCCCTCTCTCTCTCACTCTCCCCTCTCTCTCCCTCTCCCTCTCTCTCCCTCTCCCCTCTCTGTGACTCCCTCTCTCTCTTTATCTGTCTCCTTCTGCCCTCTCCCCTCTCTCTCTCTCCCTCTCCCCTCTCTCTCTCCCTCTCCCCTCTCTGTGACTCCCCCTCTCGCTGTATCGCTGTACCCCCCCCCTCCCTCTCTCGTGCTGTGTGCAGGTGCACCGCAGTGATGTGACCGTGGTGGTCTTCTTCGTCATGCCCGCCAATACCAACAACTTCAACGTGGAGTCGCTGAAGGGTCAGGCGATCCGCAAGCAGC
>JAVJIX010000170.1:1937500-1962500 GCA_036785185.1 Paratrypauchen microcephalus
GGCTCCACCCACAAGCCTACGTCACTCCTGCTCCCACACAACAATTCTCCATGAATATACAAAAACATGATACAAAACTGTACACAACAACTTGACAAACCTGATGCATGCTGATGTGCAGTAGTTTCGTTAGTGGGATGCATGCTATATTAGCTGTTAATACCCCATAGATATACCCTATGGGGGGGTCCACCACCTACTTCTATATGGAGATGTTACTACTTTGCCTGGAAGGTTTCTCAGTGCAGCATTAAACGTTACATTTATATTGCTAAATTGTATCTTGAAAATCCAGCATTCTTTTTGTGAGCAGGCTTGCCTCTCAGCTAATCTAACCTGTAGCTTGGCTTGGTAGTGGCACAGCTCCATGGAGACAAGCAGGTGGTGGACTCCCCTCCAACAGAAATCCTCTGCACATGTCTGTGGCAGTTAAACGATTTTATGAACAATGATATGCTCACTGCAACAATTCAACTTTCTATTGAATATTGAGAATGTTGTCCCATACTCCTCATGTCTGGTGGGTCAGCAGTGCCCTGTTCTGACCTGTCCTGTCTGTACGTAGAGACGCAGCCTGCCTCCAGTCACCACTCACAACATGCTGGACGACGCCACTGACCCCATCCTGACCAACGTGCGCCGCATTGGCCTCTTCAACGACCGCAATGACCGAGTCAAGGTAGGAGTTCATTCAAAGGAAAGTACAGCTCATATGTTCTGTTTGGTTTGCCCCATGTAGTGTGTAGTGTATTTGATGTATACTGTGTAATAGTTATGTGACTAAATAAAAAACTGAACCACGTTTAAAACAGGCTGTTGCATCACATTATGAGCACTGGTCTATGTGTTACAGATCATCTTCCACCCAGAGTTCCTGTCCTCCACCAGCCCGCTGCTGCCCATGGACTACGATGACTTTGTGCGCGGCTGTAACCTGGGTGTTTTCCCCTCCTACTACGAGCCCTGGGGATACACTCCTGGTAACATCTGACCACATCTGACCGCACCTGACCACACCTGACCACATCTGACTGCACCTGACCACATCTGACTGCACCTGACCATAGCTGACCACAGCCGGTCCACATGTGTACTTGAGAGAGCAGCATGTGTCCAGGCAGCCTCTGTCTCAGTTAAATAGATATACACTACAAACATGGCGGCAGAAGCTACAGAAAGGATGGGGCCCTCTGCTTCACATGCTTCCTGGTTAGCTTCAGCTGAATGAGGGCATGCTTTATCAGCTGAATTACATCATGGGCCATACCACCCTGAAAATGTCCAATCTTGGACATAAAATACCAGGTGCCATAAACCTCCTATTTCCAGCCTTATAGACCCCTTTACAGTTAGTAAACAGACATGATGTCACCGGCATGTGCGCGCATTGTTGACTCAGAATCAACCATGGTGGACCATAGCGGAGTATCTGAACGATAGGGAGAGCTACATTCAAAAGCTCACGTTAAGCAACGGGGTTCGACTACCAGATCCTTATGCGATCACGGAGTGGCAGTACGACCGCAGAAAGTGTCCAGATTTACAGTGGACAGATATCCACTGTTATTTAGTGGAGAAGCCCAGCGTGTATACAAGAGAGTGCGCGCATACAAATCCATGGATGCCTACCAGTTTGCCGTGTGTGGCCATGTACAGGAGGTAAAATACCACGATATCGATGAGGAGTTTTGCGTGTTGGCATCTGATGTTCTCCCCAGTCAAAGACAAGGCCACAAGACGACCCTGTACAATGCTTGGGCTATCATCAACAAGCGCGAGAACTACGTTCTGACCGCCAACTGCACTTGCGTTGCGGCGTAAGTAACATACTACGACTTAATTCACGAGTCACAGATGTGATCTCAGTCATGTCAAATGCCATTTATGATGGTCATGCGAAAACTTTTCATGTTATTCGTGTTCGTTTACATGTGTCTGTCGTAGAGGTTACCAGGTTAATATGTCTGTCAGCTTTGCGGTGTCCTGTGCTTGCTCGTTAATCAGCATGATTAAACACCATTGAACACCTGGGCAAATGACCCTAAACAAGCAGCAGGTGTTCACTTGTGTGTATGTCAGTTGAATGATATGAACTATCATTTATTCCATCTGTTTCTCTTTATTCGAGTTCTTCTCTTCTATATCTTCGCTGGGGGTTTTATGGCAGCAGTGGTTTTGTTTTGAGTCAACACTGCGCGCGCATTCAGTGATGACGTAGCTTTGAAACTGGTCTATACTTACCTGTGTCTTTTACATTTTCATTTTCTTTCAAAAGTAAAAACAGTGTAAGTGAAAATTCTGCTGCTTGGTACTGTGGGATGTTACTGGAGAAAAGCAGCAGAAAATCTGTTAAGTGGTTTAAGATAAACATGGCTTCCTATGTAAATTAATGATGTATGTGCTAGTTCATAGATCACTAAACAGTCACCTCCTGACTGTCCCTCCTGACTGTCCCTCCTGACTGTCCCTCCTGACTGTCCCTCCTGACTGTCCTTCCTGACTGTCCCTCCTGACTGTCCCTCCTGACTGTCCCTCCTGACTGTCCCTCCTGACTGTCCCTCCTGACTGTCCCTCCTGACTGTCCTTCCTGACTGTCCCTCCTGACTGTCCCTCCTGACTGTCCCTCCTGACTGTCCCTCCTGACTGTCCCTCCTGACTGTCCCTCCTGACTGTCCCTCCTCACTGTCCCTCCTCACTGTCCCTCCTGACTGTCCCTCCTGACTGTCCCTCCTGACTGTCCTTCCTGACTGTCCCTCCTGACTGTCCCTCCTGACTGTACCTCCTGACTGTCCCTCCTGACTGTCCCTCCTGACTGTCCCTCCTGACTGTCCCTCCTGACTGTACCTCCTGACTGTCCCTCCTGACTGTCCCTCCTGACTGTCCCTCCTGACTGTACCTCCTGACTGTCCCTCCTGACTGTCCCTCCTGACTGTCCCTCCTGACTGTCCCTCCTGACTGTCCCTCCTGACTGTCCCTCCTGACTGTCCCTCCTGACTGTCCCTCCTGACTGTCCCTCCTCACTGTCCCTCCTCACTGTCCCTCCTGACTGTCCCTCCTGACTGTCCCTCCTGACTGTCCCTCCTGACTGTCCTTCCTGACTGTCCCTCCTGACTGTCCCTCCTGACTGTACCTCCTGACTGTACCTCCTGACTGTCCCTCCTGACTGTCCCTCCTGACTGTCCCTCCTGACTGTACCTCCTGACTGTCCCTCCTGACTGTCCCTCCTGACTGTCCCTCCTGACTGTACCTCCTGACTGTCCCTCCTGACTGTCCCTCCTGACTGTCCCTCCTGACTGTCCCTCCTGACTGTCCCTCCTGACTGTCCTTCCTGACTGTCCCTCCTGACTGTCCTTCCTGACTGTCCCTCCTGACTGTCCTTCCTCACTGTCCCTCCTGACTGTCTCTCCTGACTGTCCCTCCTGACTGTCCTTCCTGACTGTCCTTCCTGACTGTCCTTCCTCACTGTCCCTCCTGACTGTCCCTCCTGACTGTCCTTCCTGACTGTCCTTCCTGACTGTCCCTCCTGACTGTCCTTCCTGACTGTCCCTCCTGACTGTCCCTCCTGACTGTCCTTCCTGACTGTCCCTCCTGACTGTCCCTCCTGACTGTCCTTCCTGACTGTCCCTCCTGACTGTCCTTCCTCACTGTCCCTCCTGACTGTCTCTCCTGACTGTCCCTCCTGACTGTCCTTCCTGACTGTCCCTCCTGACTGTCCTTCCTGACTGTCCCTCCTGACTGTCCCTCCTGACTGTCCCTCCTGACTGTCCTTCCTGACTGTCCCTCCTGACTGTCCTTCCTGACTGTCCCTCCTGACTGTCCCTCCTGACTGTCCTTCCTGACTGTCCCTCCTGACTGTCCTTCCTGACTGTCCCTCCTGACTGTCCCTCCTGACTGTCCTTCCTGACTGTCCCTCCTGACTGTCCCTCCTGACTGTCCTTCCTGACTGTCCCTCCTGACTGTCCCTCCTGACTGTCCCTCCTGACTGTCCTTCCTGACTGTCCTTCCTGACTGTCCCCCCTGACTGTCCCTCCTGACTGTCCTTCCTGACTGTCCCTCCTGACTGTCCCTCCTCATTGTCCCTCCTGACTGTCCCTCCTGACTGTCCTTCCTGACTGTCCCTCCTGACTGTCCTTCCTGACTGTCCCTCCTGACTGTCCCTCCTGACTGTCCTTCCTCACTGTCCCTCCTGACTGTCTCTCCTGACTGTCCCTCCTGACTGTCCTTCCTGACTGTCCCTCCTGACTGTCCTTCCTGACTGTCCTTCCTCACTGTCCCTCCTGACTGTCCTTCCTCACTGTCCCTCCTGACTGTCCTTCCTCACTGTGTCTGTGCTCCTCAGGTGAGTGCACGGTCATGGGCATCCCCAGTGTCACCACTAACCTGTCAGGATTTGGCTGTTTCATGGAGGAGCATGTGTCTGACCCCTCTGCATATGGTGAGTGTCTGCCCTGCACCTGCCCTTACTATCCCAACAGACATCAGTGTAGACATCACACAGAGAGAGACATTTTAAGAGACTTGCATAATGACCCAGTGCACAATAGTCTGCATTAAAACCCTGCACGCTTATCCCATTCTTCAGTGCCACTGCGGCAACCTGTCAGGAGCAGTGGGCACCCTGGTATCCATCTCTGATATTGTTGGCTAAGATGGAGAATTTGACCTGTTGTGTATGTTTTGGGTTGATTGGGGAAACCATAGTGCCCTAGACACAAGGAGAACATGCAAACTCCACACAGAAAGGCTCGGGCGACCCGGGGATCAAACCCAGAACCTTCTTGCTATGAAGTGTGAATTGTCAGCTACTCAGCCACCGTGCGACAATATTAAAGTAAAAGTAAAGTTTTTTTTTTACAATCTGAGCCTTCTTTCAGCAATAAAACAAGTAGTTTTACTCACCCATAGCAGTTTGGTGTCAATTAGAGCAGTATCACAGAAGTTATGTTGTAGCCGTTCTGTTCTACTAATGATCCCGTATCCGTTAGCGTGAGTGCTCGGGGCATTACTTTGCGCTCTCCAAATAACACAAACTTTAGCACTTTTCAAATCACAGAAGATCGCTGTGTCAGGGTAGACTTTTAGTGGATTCCAAAACGTCCTGAAACCCGATATGCAGCTATAGTTTCATTTGATGACGTCATCAGAGAGGACAGTGCGCATGCGTGAACTCAGCTGTTTTGTAAACACCGCTAGTCCGAAAGAAGCTAACACCGCTCTGAACTTTACTTTTCTGTTGCGATATCGGGTTTCAGGCCGTTTTGGAATCTACTAAAAGTCTACGCTGACACAGCGATCTTCTGTGATTTGAAAAGTGCTAAAGTTTGTGTTATTTGGACACCGCAAAGTAATGCCCCGAGCACTCACGCTAACGGATACGGGATCATTAGTAGAACAGAACGGCTACAACATAAGTTCTGCGATACTGCTCCAAGTGACACCAAACTGCTATGGGTGAGTAAAACTACTTGTTTTATTGCCGAAAGAAGGCTCAGATTGTTAAAAAAAAACGTTACTTTTCCTTTAACAGGCCTAGCCATGGCACTGCACAGCTGAGACATGAAAGGCCTAAATGAGCCTCCCTCTTTCTTGAGCTGAGTGAGTACACCAGAGTTGACAGAGCAAAATCCAAATGATTTGTTAGTTGTCCATGTTTTTTATGCCCCGTGAGCTGTGGCAAGCACCTCTACATACAGTACCTCTATCTAAACAAATAAAATGTGAAACAGTTGAAGTCCTTTCACGCTTTTAGCATGTGTCTTTGCAGGGATTTACATTGTGGATCGCAGGTTCCGCTCTGCAGATGACTCATGTAACCAGCTGACCCAGTTCATGTTCAGCTTCTGCCAACAGTCTCGCCGCCAACGCATCATTCAACGCAACCGCACTGAGCGCCTGTCCGAGCTCCTCGACTGGAGATACCTGGGCCGGGTCAGTTATAGCGCAATCCTTAGTCCTCCTGATATAATCCTGGTTCAGGCTTGATTTTTTTAGTCTTGGTATAGTCTCAGGATAGAGCACCAACAGGAGTCACATGCTTTGATCATATTTGTCTGATAATCTATCAGGATTTAAAACTACAAAAACAGATGATAAAAGGAGAAATTCAATTTGTCAACTGGACAAAGTTTGTTTGGTTGAAAACGTTTCGCCGCTCATCCGAGAGGCTTCGTCAGTTCTGGTTCTGATGCTGGTTAGACCCTGTTTATATTTCGCTGCAGGGAGGAGCTCACTACACCGGAAAAGTTCTGAACCAATCCCAGCTAATCTGCTATCTTTTGTTTTCCTCTGGCGTCTCGTTTAGCAGATCTATTCAGCCCTCAGATGAGCTCACTACCCTGGAATAGTTCTGTAACTATCTCAACTAATTGCTCCTTTTGTTTTTCGAAGTGGCCTGTAATCCGAGATTTAGCCTCTCTATTCAAACTGACGACCGTCTCCACCCCTCTGCCCCTGACTCGTCTGCCCTAATGCTTTCGTTCGTCTGTTCTGACTTGGTTTAAGAATCGAATTATAAATGGGAGACAAGTTATGTCTAACTCCCCCATTTCTGTTTAACGACGGATTCTCTTTTTTGACAAAAATTGCCTCTTTAACTCCCCTCTCAAACCAGTTCTTTTCCCTGGCTAAGATCTGAAGTGTAATGAGCTCCTCCCTGCAGTTAGATTTAAACAGGGTCTAACCAGCATCAGAACCAGAACTGACGAAGCCTCTCGGATGAGCGGCGAAACGTTTTCAACCAAACAAACTTTGTCCAGTTGACAAATTGAATTTCTCCTTTTATCATGGATTCTACCTGGACGACTGAGGGTCTTTTCACGCATCTTAAGTACAAAAACAGATAATCAACCTTTATTGATCATATTTGACTTCCGCTTTGCGTGGTAAACTCTGTGTGACCAGAGGTGTTGATGCTTGTGTCTTCAGTTCTATGTCCATGCCCGGCACCTGGCCCTCAGCAAAGCCTTCCCAGACCAGTACAAAGTGGACCCCATGTCTTCTCTACGGGTGAGACCACAAAACACACATTTCCAAATATGGTCGTCCTCATTTCCTCTGTTGGCTTGGATTTGGTTACAACCAAACGCCAGTCACATCACGCCCTCTCCAACTTCTGTTCTACTGCCTTGTGTCCACAGGCAGCGGGCTTCCAGTACCCAAGGCCATACTCTGTGCCCCCGTCCCCCTCGGCCTCCCTTCACTCCACCCCCCACCACAGTGATGAAGAGGAGGACGAGCCCTACGATGAAGACCTGGAGGCAGAGAGGGACCGCATGAACATCAAGGCTCCATTTGCCCTGAGCCCTGTGTCCAATGGCAAGAAGAAGAAGCAGCATGGAGAAGCAGGCAACTGACCTCCTCTCACCTCCACCCAGCAGCACCGAGGCCAGCAACTGACACCACCTCCATCCAACAGCACCGAGGCCAGCAACTGACACCACCTCCACCCAACAGCACCGAGGCCAGCAACTGACACCACCTCCATCCAACAGCACCGAGGCCAGCAACTGACCTCCTCTCACCTCCACCCAACAGCACCGAGGCCAGCAACTGACCTCCTCTCACCTCCACCCAGCAGCACAGAGGCCAGCAACTGACCCCACCTCCACCCAGCAGCACAGAGGCCAGCAACTGACCTCCTCTCACCTCCACCCAACAGCACCGAGGCCAGCAACTGACACCACCTCCACCCAACAGCACCGAGGGCAGCAACTGACACCACCTCCACCAAACAGCACCGAGGCCAGCAACTGACCTCCTCTCACCTCCACCCAGCAGTACCGAGGCCAGCAACTGACACCACCTCCATCCAACAGCACCGAGGCCAGCAACTGGCACCACCTCCATCCAACAGCACCGAGGCCAGCAACTGACCTCCTCTCACCTCCACCCAACAGCACAGAGGCCAGCAACTGACACCACCTCCATCCAACAGCACTGAGGCCAGCAACTGACCTCCTCTCACCTCCACCCAACAGCACCGAGGCCAGCAACTGACCTCGTCTCACCTCCACCCAACAGCACCGAGGCCCGCAACTCACCTCCTCTGACCTCCACACAACAGCACCGAGGCCAGGAACTGACACCAGCTCCACCCGTCAGCACCGAGGCCAGCAACTGACACCACCTCCACCCAACAGCACCGAGGCCAGCAACTGACACCACCTCCATCCAACAGCACTGAGGCCAGCAACTGACCTCCTCTCACCTCCACCCAGCAGCACCGAGGCCAGCAACTGACCTCCTCTCACCTCCACCCAACAGCACCGAGGCCAGAAACTGACCTCCTCTCACCTCCACCCAACAGCACAGAGGCCAGCAACTGACCTCCTCTCACCTCCACCCAACAGCACCGAGGCCAGCAACTGACACCACCTCCATCCAACAGCATGGAGAGGAAGGACACTGACCATCACCTCAACCCCACCCACAGCACAAAGGCAGGCAACTCAGCAGTACCTCCACCCAACAGCACAGAAGTAGCAGCTCACCATAGCCTGGCACACACCGGACAGTTGTCATGCATTTGTTTATATGTGACATTATACAAGTACACTCAAAGTTGCTTGTCAAGTAAATCACCAAGAGATTGGATTTAAAGAGGCGGTATTACACTTCATACTATAATTACATCACTGTGTTCTCTTTTATTCTTTTGAAACTGTTATATTCACAGACAACAATGTATTAACATGTTTAATAAGTTTCACTTACTCCTGCACAACACATCAGGTTAGTGTAGTGCTTCTCAATTATTTTCTATGACGCCCCCCCTAGGAAGAAAAAAAAATGTCACGCCCCCCCTCCCTGTGCACGACTATTAATAGTATTATTTGTCTAGAAAATGATTAGTACACCTCTGCATAACAATGTATCCTTTTATTAACATTAAAAACAAAAAAAGAAAGAAACTTCCAACAAACACTGCACTCTTTTTTTGCACTGAGGACTCAAATATTAATGTGCTTTTAATGCAGCTTTGTGCACATTTGTTTACGTTTTACAGAAACGAAACTTAAAAACCACATGGTCCATTTGCATAAACTCAAAGCTCAGTGGAATATAACGTGTTTTTTCTGTGACAGAGGATGTTCTGCTGATGGCAAGTCTGTTCTGTGCGTATATCGCGTATTTAAGGTCGCCGAACCCTGCCCCAGAGCGACAACGAGAGCGCTACTGCCAACTACTGTTGTTGATGTGCAATTACACTTTCGTTCTAGTACAGTATGGCAAAAAAGCATGTTTCCCAGGGTCACACGCGCCCCCCCTGGCATCACACCGCGCCCCCCCAGGGGGGCCCGCCCCACTATTTGAGAAGCACTGGGTTAGTGTGACATAGCCATGTGGGCTGATCATACAGGTAACCATAAAGATATGAATATGGCTCGGGAGAGATCACTAGATTACTCAAATATGCATGTATGTATCTAAAATGATGAGGGAACATTATAACAGGGTAGAATAGAATAGAATAATCTTTACTGTTATGTCTTTACTGATAAACCGGCAAACAATGAAACTTCAATAAAAACAGAATAAAACAAACAGCAGTAGCAGCAGCAACTGTGGTGAGGTAAACTGTTGTGATGTGGTGTGGTTGAGGGATTATAGATTATTCTATAATACCCCCTCTTTAAAGGTACACTGTAAGATTTTTACCTGTTAAATACCGAGATTGAAGATACCCATTCAAAAATACAGTGTTTTCCAAGCCTTTTCACTTCCATCATGAAATCAGAGTATTCTTTTGGACTTAGATATAGTCACATAAAAGGGGGATCTTCCCCATGTGGAGGCAGCCATTTTGAATACGAGAGCCGCAGAAGGACATACTGTATTTTTGGCTCCGCCGTTTTCTTTATAGTTGTCGGCACTGGCCCGTGGATTTCACACGAGATAGTACGCGTTTGGATAAACAACAACAAGCATGTTGCCGGATCACACTTACTCCGCACATACATCGCAGGAGCAAGCACCTTCATCTAAGAGGAAAAGAAGAAGGACATAGTACCTACCGCGGCTGGGGCTTTGTTGCAGCGCGGGCCCGCACCCCGGGTTCAGACCGACCTCCGCCTATTCGCGGTCCGGTTCCCGATTCCCCCCACCCGCGCACAGCGCCGGGTGCGCTCCACACATGCACGCGGTTCGGCCGCGGCTGCCGGTGAACCCACCTCCGGGTACGCCGAGCTGTCCGCGTTACGTCGCGCCCGGGTGACCCTCGAAGTCTGCCGTAGCTAGAACCGGAATTGCAATACCCACCATCCACCACTGCGCCACCATCCTACACAGTGTACCTTTAAAGAAAGCGGTATGAGCCTCACACTTTGAGTCTGTGGAGTAAAACCAGTTGGGAATAAACCTAAAAGCAATCTCTCTGATCTTTGCCAAACAAGGAGACAAGAGTGGTTGAAAACGTTTCGCCGCTCATCTGAGAGGCTTCGTCAGCTCTGGTTCTTGTGCTGGTTAGACACTGCTTATATCTCGCTGCCAGGAGGCGCTCCCTACACTGACTCTGACAAAAACTCTGAAAACGACCCCCACTAATCTGTCTCTTTGTTTTTCAAATTACTCTGGCGACTAGTTTCGCCTCCCTATTCAACGTCTAACGACCCTCTCCACCCCTCTGCCCTGGATCGTCTGCCCTAATGTTTCTTTGTCTGTTTTGACTTGGTCTAAGAATCGAATTATAAATGGGAGACAAGTTATGTCTAACTCCCCCATTCCTGTTCAAAGAAGGATTCTCTTTTTTGACAAAAATAGCCTCTTTAACTCCCCTCTCAAACCAGTTCTTTTCCCTGGCTAAGATCTGGACCTCACTGTCCTCAAAAGAATGGCCCGTGGCTTCTAGGTGAAGATGTACGGCAGATGAAGGTGCACTCTGGCACGCCCGCCTGTGTTGGTACATCCTGTGTTGGTACATATTTACAACATGTTACATTACATTTTTGGAACAAATTATCAAATGGACGAAAACTTATATGGCAACCCAAGCTTTTTTTCTAAATTGATAGAATTTTATCAAAATATTTTGATGTTCAGCTTAGCAATAGAAACAATATTTGTACATCTGACTATACATGGCATTTTGTAACAAAACTACTGCTTACTCAATTCTACAATGAACTGACCTGTATGTCTGTGTTTTATCTTCCATATTCTCCATAAGAGTGAGTATTATATGAAGATTTTAATGACATTCATGACCTATCTGTGTCCTCAGATAGGAGGTCAACATGTTCAAATCAAATAGTTTTTAGTGATAACAACTGTAAAGCTGATTTATTCTTGATTACAAAAACATTGGTCATGATGTTATCTGTTGGTTTATGTTGCAATGATCAGAATGACCCTCACATGACGCTCTCATTTGGGTTGGTGGTTCAATGCTGAAATCCAGTTGATTTAAATGTAAAATGCCTCTCTCTGATCTGAATGGTCACTCCCTAAACCCCAGCACCTGCAGCCAATCATAAGGAGTGAATCCTGCAGGTTCTGAGCTTCACATGAGACATGGCCTGTCCATGTCATGAAAATGAGACAAACGTGGATGTGTCGTCTACCTGCAGGTGAAGCCTCTGGTGACAAGGATTCAGTTATGATTGTAAAAATGTCTTTTTAGAACTGTAAGAGAGCCGGCTACTTACAGTTTTACAGGAGTTGTAACAGTCTAATCCAGGCATGGGCAAACTACGGCCCGGGGGCCATATGCGGCCTGTTAAAGGAAAAGTAAAGTTTTTTTACAATCTGAGCCTTCTTTTGGCAATAAAACAAATAGTTTTACTCACCCATAGCAGTTTGGTGTCAATTGGAGCAGTATCGCAGAACTTATGTTGAGCCGTTCTGTTCTACTAATGATCCCGTATCCGTTAGCGTGAGTGCTCGGGGCATTACTTTGCGGTGTCCAAATAACACAAACTTTAGCACTTTTCAAATCACAGAAGATCGCTGTGTCAGGGTAGACTTTTAGTGGATTCCAAAACGGCCTGAAACCCGATATCGCAACAGAAAAGTAAAGTTCAGAGCGGTGTTAGCTTCTTTCGGACTAGCGGTGTTTACAAAACAGCTGAGTTCACGCATGCGCACTGTCCTCTCTGATGACGTCATCAAATGAAACTATAGCTGCATATCGGGTTTCAGGCCGTTTTGGAATCCACTAAAAGTCTACCCTGACACAGCGATCTTCTGTGATTTGAAAAGTTTGTGTTATTTGGACACCGCAAATCAGTGCCCCGAGCACTCACACTAACGGATACGGGATCATTAGTAGAACAGAACGGCTACAACATAAGTTCTGCGATACTGCTCCAATTGACACCAAACTGCTATGGGTGAGTAAAACTACTTGTTTTATTGCCAAAAGAAGGCTCAGATTGTAAAAAAACGTTACTTTTCCTTTAAGCTTCTTAATCCGGCCCGCCGAACTTGAAGAAATTATATTAATAAACCTTGTTAATGTTTTAATGTTTCAATTTCCCTGCAATTCTGGTGTTTTCCAATAGCTGGCGCACTACATACATTGACCTTTGTTGAGGTGCGGCGTTTTGCTCCACCCCTCAGCCCTCCTGTAAAGATGAACGGAGCTAAGAAAAGAAAAGTGAACAGAGAATGTCGAGTGTTTAATAAGGAGTGGACAAGTAAATATTTTTTTCACCGAATACTTATCAACTGTATGCCTGATATGCCAAGAGACTGTAGCGGTTTTTAAAGAATATAATATCAGCCGCCACAAAACATGCTAACTATGCTAGCAAGCAGTCAACAAAAGAACGAAAGAACCTGAAGGAGAACAGAACGTTCAGTGCTTTAAAATAGTAACTGTTAGTAATAAACAAAAGCTGTATTTTATTAATTAAATTTTCTGTGTTTTAAGAGACATTTCAATAAATCGCTAAATACTGTGGAACTTGAAAGATGGACATTTTGTTGTAATGCTTTTGTTCATTTTTAATTGAAATAAACCACACGTTTTCTACATATCCCATGTTATTTTTCGTGTTTTTACCAAAAATCCACTAAATCCACCTGCTCCTGGTCCGGCCCTTCTGTCAAATTTTAGAATCCATTGTGGCCCACGAGTCAAAAGGTTTGCCCACCCCTGGTCTAATCGGAGCTCGGAGCGCGCTGGAGTGCATCATATACGTGCGCGATGAACTTTTTGGCCCTTCTCTATTCTACGCCGGGAAACGTGACATTCCAGCGGAGATACAGAGGAAGAGGAGAGGCTGCAGAGGTGGACGCAAGAAACGGAGACTGTATTTGCCTTCGGTGATTATGGGAAACGTTCGCTCCATCTCCAACAAGAAGCTCACGGCGCTTACCCGGCAGCAGAGGGAATACCGGGACTGCAGCCTTATGTGTTTTACCAAGACGTGGCTGAATGAGCACATACCGGACTATGTCATCTCCCTGGACGGATTTACGCTGAAGCGCATGGGCCGGACTGCGGTGGGCAGCAGTAAGGCAATGGGAGGAGGGCTGGCAGTGTTTGTGAGCGGGCGCTGGTGTCACCTGGCGAACGTGCTCCCCAGACTTAGAACTGCTGGTAGTGAGGATGCGGCCATACTATCTGCCACGGGAGTTTTCGCACGTGAATGTGTTTTGCGTGTACATTCCTCCGTCAGCTGATGGTGCAGCAGCCTGTGAGCAGCTCCACAGCGCCGTGACACAGATGCAGACACACCACCCACGCGCCCTCTTCTTGATCACTGGAGACATTAAAGGGATAGTTCGGGTTTTTTTATGTGACTCTGTATGGCGTCCCCTTCAGCAGTGTCGTGCATTAACACTGACTTACCCCTGACAGTGTCCTCTGAGCCGAGTTCTGCCCCGGTTCTGGAGCTGACAAAAGTAGGTCTGCCAAGTTAGCCGGGACATTTAATAAAGCTTTTTTTAAATAATAATAATAATACATTTTATTTCAAGGCGCCTTTCTAGACACTCAAGGACACGGCACAAAGACAATAAATTAAAAACAATTAAGAACAGTTAAAAACAGGCAGTATATACAAAATAAAACACAGAGAATGGACAAAGCAATACAAGTAAAATGAAACAGTCAGCAGGAGAAAATGATTAAGTGGGGTAAGACATTTTGAAAAGATGGGTCTTGAGTCTGGATTTAAAAATTGGTAGTGATTGGGGGGAGTGAGTTCCATAGATGGAGCAGAGCGGCTGAAGGCCCTGCTCCCCATGGTGCTGAGACGAGCGGGAGGGACTGTGAGGAGGACGGAGGAGGACCTGAGTGAGCGGGAGGGACTGTGAGGAGGATGGAGGAGGAGGACCTGAGTGAGGGACTGTGAAGAGGAGGAGGAGGAGGACCTGAGTGAGCGGGAGGGACTGTGAGGAGGAGGAGGAGGAGGACCTGAGTGAGGGACTGTGAGGAGGAGGAGGAAGACCTGAGTGAGCGGGAGGGACTGTGAGGTGGACGGAGGAGGAGGACCTGAGTGAGTGGGAGGGACTGTGAGGTGGATGGAGGAGGAGGACCTGAGTGAGCGGGAGGGACTGTGAGGAGGACGGAGGAGGACCTGAGTGAGCGGGAGGGACTGTGAGGAGGACGGAGGAGGAGGACCTGAGTGAGCGGGAGGGACTGTGAGGAGGACGGAGGAGGACCTGAGTGAGCGGGAGGGACTGTGAGGAGGACGGAGGAGGAGGACCTGAGTGAGCGGGAGGGACTGTGAGGAGGATGGTGGAGGAGGACCTGAGTGAGGGACTGTGAGGTGGACGGAGGAGGAGGACCTGAGTGAGCGGGTGTGTGTGGTGACATGAAGGAGGAGCCAGGTTATGGATGGACTTGAATGTGAGGAGTAGGATTTTGAACTGAATACGATAGTGGATGTGGAGCCAGTGAAGCTGCTGCAGGACCGGGGTGATGTGGTGAATAGAGGGAGTTCTGCTGGTGATCCGGGCAGCAGAGTTTTGGAGAAGTTGTAGTTTATGAATAGTTTTTTGGGGGAGACCAAACAGGAGGGAACTGCAGTAATCAAGACGTGAGGGTGACCAGGCGGCTGTGTGAGGGGAGAGTGAAGGACGGAGACGGTTGATATTTCTGAGGTGGAAGTAGGCTGTGCGTGTGATATTGTTGATGTGTGACTGGAATGAGAGAGTGCTGTCCAGGATGACACCCAGGCTCTTTACCTGAGGGGAGGGAGAGATGGAGGAGTTATCAACAGTGACTGAAAGGCTGTCTATTTTGTTTAGTGTAGATTTGGTGCCGATGAGTAGGACTTCAGTTTTATTGCTGTTTAGTTTTAGAAAGTTGGAGGAGAACCAGGATTTGATTTCCTGAAGACATCATAACCAACATCATCAATCACTCTCTTGCCACTGGAATCGTTCCCACTTCCCTTAAAACAGCCCTCATCAAACCTCTTCTGAAAAAACCCACTCTCGACCCTGAACCTCTTTCACACTACCGCCCTATCTCAAACCTTCCATTCCTTTCCAAAATCCTCGAAAGAGTAGTTTCCCTTCAAATTCATAATCATCTCAAAAACAACAGTCTGTATGAAAAATTCCAATCCGGTTTCCGCCCATCCCACAGCACAGAAACAGCTCTCATCAGAGTGACCAATGATCCATTGCTATGCTGACGACGCACAGCTCTACCTCAAGATCACCCCCTCTGCCTCCCCCTCTGCCACTGTCGCCCACCTAAACTCCTGCCTGGAGGAGATGGGGGCATGGATGAGCCAAAACTTCCTGCAGCTGAATGGCTCAAAAACTGAAGCCATTCAAACCGGTACCTCTCATCAGCTTAACTCTTCTCCTGTCACCTCTGTTTCACTCTTTGGCCACAGCATTCCCCTCTCTCCCTCTGTTACAAACCTTGGGGTCAAGCCCACCTCTCCTTCGACAATCATGTCACCCACATCTGCAAAACTTCCTTCTTCCACCTCCGTAATATCTCTAAACTTCGCTCTTCACTGTCCCTCCCGGCTGCAGAGAAGCTCGTCCATGCCTTTATCTCCTCCAGGTTGGACTATTGCAACGCACTCCTCATCGGGATCCCTGGCAGGAGCATCCAAAAGCTCCAGTATGTCCAAAACAGCGCTGCCAGGGTCCTGATGAGGGTGCGGAAACATGAGCACATCACCCCCATCCTCCACACCCTCCACTGGCTCCCCGTGCACCTCCGTATAGAATACAAAATCCTCCTGCACACCCACCACTGTCTCCACGGTGATGCCCCCACCTACCTCACAGACCTGCTCACACTGCACACCTCAGCCAGGACCCGGTCAGGCCAACAGCACCGTCTGCTCCCGCCCAGGACACGGCTCAAGACCATGGGGGACCGAGCCTTTGAAGCCGCCGCTCCCCGTCTGTGGAATGCCCTACCTGACGGTGGAAGCTTTTAAAAAAGGACTCAAGACTCATCTTTTTAGAAAAGCATACAATATTTTATGATATTTTTAATTGTTTTTATGATGTTTTTAATTGTTCTTTTTATGTTCTTTTACAACGCTTTATGATGTTTTTAATGTTCTTTTATTGTTGCAAGTGTAGCACTTTGAGATTTGAGGTCAAATGTAAAGTCCATTATAAATAAAATTTATTATTATTATTATTATTATTATTAGACAGTGGGTGAGGGAGGAGGGTGGGAGGATGTTGGATGGTTTGGAGGAGATATAGAGCTGGGTGTCATCTGCATAACAGTGGAAGTGTATGTTATGTTTTCTGAAAATGTGACCAAGGGGAAGGAGGTAGATAATGAATAGGAGGGGGCCAAGGACTGAGCCTTGGGGGACACCTGAGGAAAGAGGGTAGTGCTGGGAGGAGTAAGAACCGAGTTGGATGTACTGAGAGCGGGAGGAAAGATACAAAATGAACCAGTGGAGAGGTGTGTGTGAGATGCCAATAGAGATCAGTCTGTCAATGAGGATGGTGTGAGTGATTGTGTCAAAGGCTGCACTTAAATCCAGTAAAATGAGTATTGTTAGGAGTCCATTGTCAGCTGCAAGCTGTAATAAAGCTTGTTTTTCTTCTCAAAACAATATTTGTCAACAGTTGTCCACGAAAAAGTCAGAAGTCATAATCACTTGGTGCTATTTTCTCTCGAGTTGTATCACTGTGCGCTGCTCCCAGTTGAACAGTTTTAATACTCTGGAAGTAAAATGTCTGTCTAAGACAATGACAAGGAGGACGTTAGCTTCAGCAAAGAGCCAGAGGGTTCCCTGTATGAACCTGAATATACAGATGTAGAAATTAGGCAGATGGAGTTGGAACAAGAAGGGAGAGAGAGGAGGGACAGAGAAGTGTTTGTGGCTGGAGCCACTGCGGAAGCCGCGAGAGACCGCCTGACGGATAAGTGGTGACTTCTCCAGCACCTTCACCACCATCAGGCCGGCACTGCTGAGGGGGAAGCTGGAGGATGTGGGAGTTGATGGACATCTCGCTGCCTGGACCATCGACTACCTCACTGACCGTCCACAGCACGTGCGACTGTGAGTCAGAGGTGGTAGTCTGCAGCCCTGGGGCCCCCCAGGGAACTGTCCTCTCACCCTTCCTCTTCACCATCTACACCTCGGACTTCACATACAACACGGACAGCTGCCATCTCCAGAAGTTCTACACAGGTGGTGAAGAAGGCTCAACAGCGGCTGGACTTCCTGAGGAGGTTGAGGAAATTTGGCATGCCGCCCAAGATCCTCAGCAACTTCTACAGCTGCATCATCGAGTCCATCCTGACCAGCTGCATCACTGTGTGCAGCACTACTGTGAAAGACCGCAAACGCCTGCAGAGAGTGGTTAAGACGGCCACAAAGATCACCAGGACTCCTCAACCCTCTCTGCAGAGCATCTACCACCGCAGAGTCTGCAAGAGAGCTGCCTCCATCATCAAAGACCCCACCCACCCCCAACATGGACTATTCACACTCCCACCTTCAGGCCAGAGGTACAGGAGTGTGAAAAGCAGGACTACCAGACTTAAGAACTCTTTCTTCCCAACTGCTATCAGACTATTGAACCGCTGAGCAATAGCCCCCCCCCGGACATTGATTGACCGATACTTTGCACATGAGTAATTTGCACTATTATTGAGCAACTGTTAAGATAATCTGTCAGATTACAGCTGCACATGTAACTGCTCGAATGTTTACACTTCCTGTTTGCACGATATCAACCATGTTTATACCCTGTTTTTATTACTGACAGTTGCACATAAAACTAATGTTGCACATTATCTGTAAATATGTACATAGCACCTAGCCTATATTTTTCATAGTGTATACAGTATTCGGTAAAGATTGTTTCTGTTTGATTATATATTTTTTTACATGCTTCTCTTTCTTATTTATCTATTTTAATTTTTTTGCATGCTCTTGGCATCCAGTGTGGGCAGCAAAGTAAGAATTTCATTGTGCAGGGAAACGTGTTTCTTTACTGTGCATATGACAATAAAAGTTTTGAATCTTGAATCAATAAAGTCTTATCTTATCTTAATCACATTTCCTGACGACTGTTTGCGTGTTTAATTTAACAAAAACAGACAAGAATGCTATGAATCTCAAGTCTTTATTAAAATGCATAAATGACATCCAGCTGCACATGTCAGAAGTACTGTCTCTTCCACAGGGGGAGCTCCTGCAGGTACACCTCAGCGGGCAGATCCTCCACTGCACATAGAGGACAGAGAAGAGGCTCTTAAAGGGACAGCATGTGTGAAAATGACAACAACGGAGGTGTATTTTTAAATCATTCATGCATGTAATCAAGTTGAGGCTTGGCAGGCTTGGCAAGGGTAGGATCATGGGGTAGGGTGGAAGGGTGCGGTGGTGAGGTGGGGGTGGAAGGGTATTATGATTGTAGGTAGGCCATAGACTGTATATGTACTACTAAATGGACATAGCTAACCCACTAGCCGCTGCGTTCCAAATAGGAAGTGAGCATGACTTCATCAACTCTGTAAATGCTGAAGTGGGCCTCACAATTTTGGGGTAGGGCAGTAATGTAGGACAGTGGGGTAGGGCACTGGGGTAGGACAGTGGGGTAGGACAGTGGGGTAGGGTGGTGGTAGCTCAACTCCTTGCTGCAGAAGATTGAGTGGAGGGGCAGGGTGGATGAGTAAAGTGGTATGGTGGAGGGTTATAGGGTGGCAGGGTGGTGGGGTATTGGGGTATGATAGTGAAGTATGGTGGAAGAGCAGGGTGGTGGAGTATGGTGGAGGAGTAGGATGGCGGGGTAGGCTCACCTCCTTGGCGGGCCTGCTGCAGGAGGTTGAGCAGGAGGCTGGTGGCTTCGTCCACACTCAGCTTCTCTGTGTTCTGACTGCGAGTTTCTGAGCAGCATCAGTGTGGAGAGAGAGGACAGGTTACACTCACATACTGCAACATGTGTGAAGTAGTAGTAGTAAACACTCAAACTGTCATAGACTTTCAACAAAATGTATTAATAGTGAAGCGTGGGGGGGGGGGGGGGGTTATATGATAGTGCAGCATTACCGGCGCGAGACCGCACGTCCCACCCGGGGCTGCGAGCACGAGACCCGTGTCCAAACCGAGCCTCCTCCTCAGGACGGCGTCCACGGTCCTGAGGAGGAGGAGCAGTCCGAGCACATCAAACCTCGACATGAACGAACGCAAGAGCCACACGAAACCAGGCAAAGAGCCGCACGCCGTGGTTTAATCCTGGTTTAGACCTGGTCTAGTCCTGGTTTAGTCCAGGTCTAGACCTGGTCCAGTCTTGGTCCAATCCAGGTTTAGACCTTGTTTAGACCTGGTCTAGACCTGGTTTAGTCCGCGTTTATTCCTGTTCTATATATATATATATATATATATATATATATATATATATATATATATATATATATATATATATATATATATATATATATATATTAGGGCTGTCTGATCCTGGTCTGATCCTGGTCTGATCCTGGTCTGGTCCTGGTCTGGTCCTGGTCTAGTTCCAGTTTGCCGTTTGCAGTTTGTGTAATATCTGAGGATGGTCCCTGCACTAAAGAGTACCTGAGTGCCAAAGCTCTACTGAACAGCTCAATAAAAGGGCTGGAAATATTCATACAAAATACTGTAGTAAATACCCTCCTGGGACCCGAAGAAAAAAGTGTATCTAAATTATTATTATTATTATTTTAATTTCATATTTGGAGGTAAATGAACACTTTAGCATTTACATTTTGTTAATTTTATTTTTATTCATAATGTTGTAACATGTCCTCTGTAATGGACGTTAATAGTGTTAAATCCATGTGAAGTTAACAACCTGACGACCAACGTCTTCTACAAGCTTCTACAGTCACCTCAAAAAGTTTTTAGATTCCCTTTTAATTTATTATTTATTTATTTACTTATTTATGTATTTTTATTTATTTATTTTATTTATATTTTTATTTATGTATTTATTTGTTTACTTATTTGTGCATGTTTATTTATTATTTATGTTTTTTATTTCTTATTTATATTTGTATTTATTATTTATTTATTTGTTTACTTATTTATGCATGTTTATTTATTATGTTTTATTTATATTTTATTAATTATTTATTTATTTACTTATTTATGTATTTTTATTTATTCATTTATTTATTATTATTATTACTACTGCATTATTATTATTATTATTATTATTATTATTATTGTTGTTGTTGTTGTTGTTTGTTTATTTTATTTTATTTTTTTATCAAAGCACAGCCACAAACTAGAGTCTATCTCAAACACTTAAAAGTCGGACTGGTTAACTCGATGTCCAGTATAAAGGACACAAATGAACCGGCGGCTCTCAGGAGGATGTGCTACTGTGAAATGCAAACGTGAAAATACTGTAGTAAGACATTTGGATAACGTTACTCAATAATCCGCAGTATTTGTGTCAGTGGGACTGTCCTCAAGATCAAGATCAAGATCAAGATTGTTTATTTGTCATATGCAGAATCAACACAAGGTCAACAATGCAATGAAATGCTTAGGATCAGAAGAACCGTTGACTCGCTAAGATAGTCAAGAGGTACTAATAACATGCAATAATAGTACATGGTAAAAAAAGTGTTGCAAAGTGCAGGGGAAGAAGTAAACAATATAATAAACAATATAATAAACAATATAATAAAATGTAATAAAATAAAAAAGCAAT
Source organism: Paratrypauchen microcephalus (assembly GCA_036785185.1). Taxonomy (NCBI): domain Eukaryota; kingdom Metazoa; phylum Chordata; class Actinopteri; order Gobiiformes; family Gobiidae; genus Paratrypauchen; species Paratrypauchen microcephalus. The sequence continues at coordinate 1,958,591 of JAVJIX010000170.1, forward strand.
GTACAAGGTGCAGGTAGGATTAAATCACTTAGATCAAATAAGGTGTAAGTATTTCACAGATTGCACATAATATGGTGTGGTGTAGGTGTTGCATGTGGATTTCGTATTGCACATAGTATGATATAAATATTGCACATAGGTTATTGCACTGATTATTGCACATGTAACAGTAATTTACAGTGAGGTAGTGACAGACATGATATATTCATATAGAGCAGCAGTAGTAAACATAATTATGCATAATGAAAGGTAGTTTAGTGCAGTATTATTGCAGTATTATTGTCCTGAGTGCAACGTCTCACCTAAATGCAGTGTGTCGTACACGTCTCCTTCTTTATGGTCCTCTGACACAAAGCGGCGCCCCTCTGTGGACAAACACAGAACAGACTCCAGTGGAACAAGCAGGACGGCGGGGGGGGGGGGGGGGGGGGGGGGGCATGTGAGACAGTCATTCAGTCTGGACACTTTCTCCTGGTCTCCTTTAGGACTAGACCAGTGTGCAGATGTGAGCAAAAACCATGAAACAAAAGTGGAACTAAACACTAACTCTGTGTAAAGGGATAGTGCGGGTTTTTTTAAATGTTAATCTGTATGGGTTTCCTTCTAAAAGTTCCGTGTGTTGACACCGGCTTACCTCTGACAGTCTCAGCTGATCCCGGTTCAGCTCGTGTTCTGGAGCCCACGTAAGTAGGTCCGGTAACCTCCCTGGAACATGAAATAAAGCTTGTTTTTCTTCTCAAAACAAAACATTTGTCCGAAAGGTGATATATTTGCGTCCCAAACAGTTGTCCACGAAACATCCAGCAGCGAACTTAGCAATCGCGTATTGTGTCTGTCGACTCGTATCACTAGGGTGACCACCGGCATGAAACAGGAAAGGAGGACACTTGTGTCCAAAAGGGAGGACAAAGGCCCTAAAGTGAGGACACCTTGTTTTTTTTTTTGTTTTCCCTCGGGGAAAACAAAGAATGTGCGCTGAGAATGTGCACTGCTCACACATTCTCAGCGCACAAGAAAACCTATGCAGCCACTGTAAATCAGGGATGAAAGAGCTTTTAGCGAATCTCCGCTTTTTATTCAGCCGCGGGGTCATTTTTTTTATATCTGCAAAGTGCGAGCCGCGCACTTTGGATGGCATTTTGGATGTCGCGCACAGGGATTCCAAGTATTACTAGTCACAATAGAATAATATTTTGTCTTTAGGGAACAAGGAGCAGACCACCCGGCTCATTGAGCTGAGGCGGGACTTGTTCCATTTCGCAGACGCCCATGTGATCCCCGGACTGCACTCCGGGGATCAGCGAGTATGCACCGCCTCGACTGCAGACTGAGACCACACTCCGAACCGTGCACTCTCTGAATTGGGAAATTGCGAACATCGGAAGAGTAGCAAGTGTAAATAATGGGTGGGGATTTATGACGATTTATGCAACGGTGGCCGACGAGAGTCCGAGAGGAGGACAAAATGTAAAAAAGGAGGACACGTGACAGACGGCCGGACAGACAGCTCTAAAACTGGACTGTCCGAACGAAATCCGGACGGATGGTCACCCTAGACTCATATCACTGTGCTCATGTTAGCTGTATTAGCCTGTTCACCTTTAGCGGAAGTGTACGGCAGATGCGGTCCGCCGGAAGGGGAAGTTTACAAGTGAACAGGCTAATAGAGCTAACGTGAGCGCAGTGATACAAGTCGACAGACACAATACGCGATCGCTAAGTTCGCTGCTGGATGTTTCATGGAAAACTGTTTCGGACGTAAATATATCACCTTTAGGACAAATGTTTTGTTTTGAGAAGAAAAACAAGCTTTATTTCATGTTCCAGGGAAGTTACCGGACCTACTTACGTGGGCTCCAGAAAGCGAGCCGAACTGGGATCAGCTGAGTGTGTCAGAGGTAAGCCGGTGTCAACACACGGAACTTTTAGAAGGAAACCCATACAGATTAACATTAAAAAAAAAGCACTATCCCTTTAATAGCATCATCTACTGTTGTCATTTGCAGCTTTCTGATCAAAAATGTCTAAATCTAAGTGTGTGCTGCCTCCAGGGGCCTCTGCATCTCCCACTGATCACCACAGTTTTCAAACTTGTTTCTTTCGTTTTTAGATGAATGTTGCGATTTAACATGTCAAAATGATAACATAATGATCCATGTGTGTCATAGACTATAATCGTGAAGCAGATACAAGCATCATTTGTCTTCTATAAATGTTTGTGGTGAAGTGAACGGGCCACTGGAGCTGTGTAGAGAGACGTACGAGTGCCTTTGAGGTAGAGCATGGCCTGTGGGGTCCAGTTCCTTCTCTGGAAGTTCTGTGAACAAACCACACAAATACTATGAGAGCCTGTCCTCACTCACGTCGATTATTTCTGAGTATCTGCGTTAAAGAGGCTGTCCCTGATTTTTTTTTAAAAGGAGAATTAACGTTTTTTATAATCTCAGCCTTATTTCGGTAATAAAACAAGTTGTTTTACTCACCCATAGCACTTTGGTGTCATATGGAGCACTTCCAGAGATGTTTTAGATTAGCGATCTCCGTAATGTGAGTTCTCGGGGCAAATGTTTGCGGTCTCCAAATAACACAAACTTTAGCACTTTTCAAATCATAGAAGCTCAATGTCTTAGTCTACACTTTCGTTTGAGTCAAAAGTGGCCTGTAATCCGAGATTTAGCCATAATTTACAGCTTTGCGTTTCATATTTGGGCAGTGGTGAAAGTAGTTTTCATTTCTTACAGGTGCTATAATGTCCAGTGCATCACTTTACCGGTTTTGTTTTTGTTTTTTTGTTTTTTTTTCACACTTGTTTTACCTGTTTTATTGTTGTTGTTGTTTTTTTTAACTTTTTACACCTTTTTCATAGATAAATAACTTTTTTAACATACTTAATTATTTCATATTTTTTTAGTCAGCATAAACCCCCTCTTACAGGTGCAGGCAGCGCGCCGGCCTTAAATCTTCTACCAGTGCGCAGCACCGCCTCACAATGGTTTAGGCGACTTTCACGGCTACAGTCAGAGAAGTTTTGACAGTCCTTGCTGAACAGACTGCAGATATCTCTGCACCAAAGTTTCGGGGAGCTTTCAGTTATTCTCCAATGGCAGAGTGTGGTTGTTTGTGTTTTTTACTTAAATAGCGCACCTTACTTTTTTTTCAAATGTGGGTTTTGGCCACCATTAACCATATTCTCTTAGCGGTGCTGCGTACCGGCTGTGAATTTTATACCGGTGCTGCGTTCCGGTGCGCACCGCTTTACTTTCACCACTGCGTTTGGGTCCCGAGAGCTGAGAGCGAAATAAGATGTGACTCCGCACATGCGCACTGTCCTCCTCATCTACTCGAAATTACAGATAAATCTCGAAAGTGTAGACTAAGACATTGAGCTTCTATGATTTGAAAAGTGCTAAAGTTTGTGTTATTTGGAGACCGCAAACATGTGCCCCGAGAACTCACATTATGGAGATCGCAAATCTAAAACATCTCTGGAAATGCTCCATATGACACCAAAGTGCTATGGGTGAGTAAAACAACTTGTTTTATTACCAAAATAAGGCTCAGATTCTAAAAAAAAAAAAAGTTAATTCTCCTTTAAGAGAGTCCTAATGATTCACAACGATGAGTTTAAAAGCACTTTTCACTCTCAGAGACCAGAGTGGTGTTTTGCCATCATAAAAACAGCATGCTAACACACTGATGATCAGATTATAAATCACTTCATAATAAGATGCAGACAGATGGGAGTGCGCAGTGGGTTTATTTTGACCTCAACAGCTGAATATACTATAAATGTGCAGTTGGGCAAGACACATTTTGCTCTTTAAGCAGACTTTTCATATCCTCCTGAGACCCGCCCATTCATTTGTGTCCTTATAGTGGACTTCTTTTAAGTTTTGAGATAGACTCTAGT
>JAVJIX010000170.1:1967500-2108610 GCA_036785185.1 Paratrypauchen microcephalus
GTGCGGGCTCCAAATAACACAAACTTTAGCACTTTTCAAATCATAGAAGCTCGATGTCTTAGTCTACAATTTCGTTTGAGTCAAAAGTGGCCTGTAATCCGAGATTTATCCATAGTTTACAGCTTTGCGTTCCATGTTTGGGTCCCGGGAGCTGAGAGCACAGTCCGCACATGCGCACTGGCGTCCTCATCTACTCGAAACTATGACTAAATCTCGGATTACAGGCCACTTTTGACTCAAACAAAAGTGTAGACTAAGACATCGGGCTTCTATGATTTGAAAAGTGCTAAAGTTTGTGTTATTTGGAGCCCGCACGGGGCATATTACATGCTCAGGGAATGCCCCGAGCTATGGCTATAAGTCGCGCTAGGCTAATGGCGTTAGCCTAACGCTAATCTAAAACATCTCTGGAAGTGCTCCATATGACACCAAAGTGCTATGGGTGAGTAAAACAACTTGTTTTATTACCGAAATAAGGCTCAGATTGTAAAAAACGTTACTTTTCCTTTAAAGCTAGCGCTAAAAACAACAAGCTGTAAAAGAGGTGGTAAACACATAGATCTGAATAAATAAGAGGATCATTACACAAAAATGTGTTCAAATGCAGTTTCTGTGTTATGACCATGTAAAGATAAAACCTGCATTTGAAATTACTCAATTGTCGTAGGTGGTTTTCAGATTTTAGAATGTGATGATGTACAAAAGGTAATACCAGGTGCCACCGTGGGGCACCAATGACAAAAACTGATGGAATAATTGTATATATTATCAACTTTTGTGATTCTTTATTCTTAGAAATGAAGTTTTAAATGTGTACGTGACTTGTAATCATATGTTTTTGAGTTGCAGAAATGTCAGATATCTGAGGGCAGAAGTGAGCAGACACTAGATGCCATATCTGGAATTATCTTACAAGTGTTTTTTGTTTATGTTTTATCACTGTCCTGCCACGTTTCCCCCCACCCCTTTAGGGCAGGACAGTGGGTTGTAACTAGGGTTGTGAAACTGAATAAATACACAGCAGAGCACAGAGAACCAGAGCGCTCAGAGCAGATTGTGCCAGAGCATTTGTTATCTGGGCTTTTCTCTCTGATCATTCTCCGCTTGCAAGTGAAAAACCTAATCTGTCTTGTCTTCCTTTCCTTGTTTACAGTATATGTTGGGTTTACCAGCACCCATCAAAAACTGTTGTTGCGTCTGCGTGTGTTGGTGTTGGTCATAGCTGCCCCACTTTAAAGCACAATCAAATAAACACCAATAAGGCAAAACATTCACAAACGTACGACCTCATGATTTCTATTACTGACTTTAACTAATAGAACTCACTGAATTACAATACAAATCTGCATCATTTCATTTCCCCCCTTCTGGTTTAAATAGAAAACAGCAATAACAAAGCTTCAGCTAAATCATAGATATACAAAGAATGGAGTAAATTTGGAATGAATACAGTATATCCTCCTGAGACCCGTTCATTTGTGTCCTTTATAGTGGACATTGAGTTAAAATAAATAATACATACAAATAAATAACAAAAATACTAAAATAAATACAAAATAAATAATACATACAAATAAATAACAAAAATACTAAAATAAATACAAAATAAATAATACATACAAATAAATAACAAAAATACTAAAATAAATACAAAATAAATAATACATACAAATAAATAACAAAAATACTAAAATAAATAAATAAATATAAATAAATAAATACAAAATAAATAAAACATAAAAACAAAAATAAATAAATACAAAATAAATACATAAATTAAAAAAAAATACAAAATAAATAATACATAAAAATAAATAACAAAAATACTAAAATAAATAAATAAATAAAAATAAATAAATACAAAATAAATAATACATAAAAATAAAAATAAATAAATAAATAAAAATAAATTCAAAATAAATAACACATAAAAAAATACTAAAATAAATAAATTAATTAAGTAAATAAGAAATTAAAAGGGAGACTAAAAACTATTTTTGACGTGACTGTAGAAGCTTGTCAGAGATGTTGGTCATCAAAAAAAAAAGTTTTTGTTATGTTTTTAGGTTGTTAACTTCACATGGATTAAACACCAAAATGTCCCCGACGTCTGTTACAGAGCACATGTTACAACATTATGAATACAAATAAAATTAACAAAATGTAAATGCTGAGGTGTTCATTTACCTCCAAATAGAAAATTAAAATAATAATAATAATAATAATAATAATAATTTAGATACACTTTTTTTCTTCGGGTCCCGGGAGGATAAACTAGAATGGAGTAAATCTGGAATGAATACATTATATTGTTTGCAGTCATGTCAAAGTCTGTTACACCACAGTTCAGAGGCTTCAGCTTTAATACTGATGACACTAGTATCAAAACAAAAAAATAATTTTTTGCAGGTATCGATACTAAAAAAGTCACATTTATATTTTAAGTGTAAGAGCACATAGACTAGTACACGCTCATGGATCACTGAGGGATTACACAGGTATAAGACCACATGGGAATAGAAAAGAAAGTGCTAAGATTTAAAGATGAAAATAACATTCTATTGTCTAAATCAGGGGTGTCAAACATGCGGCCCGGGGGCCAGATCCGGCCCTCCAAGACCTTTAATCTGGCCCTCGGCTGATTTTCTATTAACATATTTTAATTATATTTTAATTTTCTATTAAAATATTGTCTCCAGCGCCTCTGTACGTGGCCCCTCCCACCAGAGCAGCACAAATGAAGACTCGCCTCTTTCCAAACGCTCTTAAAGGACCATCGTTTTCACTGTCGACCGTGACACCCTCATCAGCAAAATGTCAAAAGTGAGAAAAGTGGACGCCGAGTGCAGGATTTTCCAACAAAAATGGACTAATTCCTGTTTGTTCTCGGAGGTGAATGGGAAACCTGTACGCTCGGTGTGTTTGCAACAAGTGGCGGTGCTCAAGGAATATAATCTTAAACGCCACTAGGAGACACGGCATTTCGAACAAAACAAGAACTTGAACGGAGAATTGAGAAGACAGAAGATAAACAAATTATTGCTGCGACTGAAGAAACAGCAGTCTGTGATAGATTTGTGTTTCTCTGGACAAATATTTGGACTTATTGCTATTTTGGGGGTATATTTGCCATGAGTTTTCTGATGCGGCCCCTTTGGGATCAAAGTCGGTTGGATACGGCCCCCGGACCAGAATGAGTTTGACACCCCTGGTCTAAATACAAAGAGTTTTTTCATATCATCATTGTGGCATTGAAATCGGTATTGTGTATCAGGTCTATTCCTTAGTATTGAAATAGAGTATTGCTTCAGTATCGGGACCCCCACCTGTTAGTCTTGCATTCAGGTCTGGACTGGGACAAAAAAATGGCCCTGGCATTTTTGGCTTAGACCGGCCCCTCATAATTAGTCCTGGTTTAGTCCTGGTTCAGTCCTGATTTAGTCCTGGTTTAGTCCTGGTTCAGTCCTGATTTAGTCCTGGTTTAGTCCTGGTTCAGTCCTGATTTAGTCCTGGTTTAGTCCTGGTTCAGACCTGATTTAGTCCTGGTTCAGTCCTGATTTAGTCCTGATTAGTCCTGGTTCAATCCTGGTTCAGACCTGATTTAGACCTGATTAGTCCTGGTTTAGTCCTGATTTAGTCCTGATTTAGACCTGATTAGTCCTGGTTTAGTCCTGGTTCAGACCTGATTTAGTCCTGGTTCAGTCCTGATTTAGTCCTGATTTAGTCCTGGTTCAGTCCTGATTTAGTCCTGATTTAGACCTGATTAGTCCTGGTTTAGTCCTGGTTCAGACCTGATTTAGTCCTGGTTCAGTCCTGATTTAGTCCTGGTTCAGTCCTGATTTAGTCCTGATTTAGTCCTGGTTCAGTCCTGATTTAGTCCTGGTTTAGACCTGATTAGTCCTGGTTTAGTCCTGGTTCAGACCTGATTTAGTCCTGGTTCAGTCCTGATTTAGTCCTGATTTAGTCCGGGTTCAGACCTGATTTAGTCCTGATTTAGACCTGATTAGTCCTGGTTTAGTCCTGGTTCAGTCCTGATTTAGTCCTGGTTTAGTCCTGGTTCAGTCCTGATTTAGTCCTGGTTTAGTCCTGGTTCAGTCCTTAATTGTGGGCTGGTCTCTATAAGTAAAAAAAAAAGGGCATTGGCCCCTAGGACTGTCGGCCCACCGGGAAAATGCCCGGTATGCCCAATTACCAGTCCAGGCCTGCATGCATTTGAATTATCTTTAAACAGAAAATACATGCAGGAGAGTCAACAGGAAGGGAAAAGTTGGAACCGCCTAGAAATGAATATTAGAGGGTGGCCCACATGAGTCTGTAGATTAAAAGTATTACTTACCCTCATGTTGCCTGGTTCTGGGTCCTGGGAGCTCTCTGTGGGTGCTCTCTGTGGGTGCTCTCTGTGGGTGCTCTCTGTGGGTGCTCTCTGTGGGTGCTCTCTGTGGGTGCTCTCTGTGGGTGATCGTGCAGGTGGTCTCTGAGGGTGCTGGTTGTGGGCGCTCAGACAGAGGAGCTGCAGCAGTCCGGACCCCTGAGCCTTTATAGGAGCCACGAGCTCCTTTATAGGAGCCTAGGGAGCGGGTGTATTCATGAGGCCAGCCTTTATAGGTCAGGCCAATCTGCTGAAGTGTCAGAGGAGTGAACAAGCAGCAGATCAATGGGAGCGCTACAGTGTAATTATCTGACACCAGCCAATCGTCCATATTTGCACACAGCCATAAACAACCACCACACTCATAATAGCAAAGAGACAGGCCCACAAACATCATCTGTCAAATACATTTCGGTACACGATAAAACTGTGAGGCAAAACTACTGTTGTCACCATAAGAACATTTCAAATTTGATTTCAACACTAAGGAATAGACTTGATTACCAATACCTTTTCCGGTACAACAATGATAATAAAAACAATTTTTATTTAGACAATAGAATGTGATTTTCAACATTAAAAAGGAAAATTAACGTTTTTTACAATCTGAGCCTTATTTCGGTAATAAAACAAGTTGTTTTACTCACCCATAGCACTTTGGTGTCATTTGGAGCATTTCTGGAGATGTTTTAGTTTAGCGATATCCGTTAGCGTGAGTTCTCGGTCTCCAAATAACACAAACTTTAGCACTTTTCAAATCATAGAAGCTCAATGTCTTAGTGTACACTTTAGTTTGACTCAAAAGTGGCCTGTAATCCGAGATTCATCCATAGTTTGGAGTAGATGAGGAGGACAGTCGCATGTGCGGAGTCACAGCTGATTTCGCTCTCAGCTCTCGGGATCCAAACATGAAAGGCAAAGCTGTAAGACGTTTGGACCATCGTGTTTGCAGTACCCACTTCCAGAGGTGTGGACTTGAGTTATGTGACTTCGACTTGAGTCAGACTCGAGTCACAAATTTGATAACTTTAGACTCGACTCGACAAAATGTACAAACACTTGCAACTCGACTTGGACTTCAATATCAATAACTCGTGACTTCACTTGGACTTAGGCCTTTTGACTTGTGATGACTTGCTACGTCCAATGAAAAAAAAAAACTCTAAAAGTATGTTGATTATGAATCTGCGAAAATGTATGCAAAGAGCATGTGAGCGCGGCTTGCACAACATCCATCCAATCACAGTAGATCTACGTTGCTTTCATTCGACCGCATCCAAGGCAGATCTTGCAGACATTATATGATTTGTAGAAATTTTATTTCTTTGTAAAGGGGACTCGAAATGACTCGAAACTAAAATGTTAGGACTTTGGACTCGACTTGAGACTTGTGAGCTTTGACTTCGGACTTGACTCGGCACTTGGATACTCTTGACTCTGGACTTCACTCGGACTTCAGTGCAAAAGACTTGGACTTACTTGGGACTTGCCCAGCAATGACTTTGTCCCACCTCTGCCCACTTCAGTCAGGACCATTTTTTACCAGCAAAGGAAAAGAAAGAAGGCCAGCGGATTCAGCGCACGATTCTGAGAAGTAATGTGAAACCGATGGCTGTTCTCTGCTGCTCCTAAAACTGTCTCCGCTTCATTCTTTCCGTATCCATTCTGTCTCCTCATCCGTATACTCCTCTTCAGTCCTCAGTCCTCCATAAGTCCTCTTCAGCCTCAAAGTCCCAATCTTCTGCCATGTGTCGCTCACAACAGAAAAGTTCTGAGCGTCTTCTTATCTGCAAATCAGCTGTGACTGAGCACATGTGACTGTCCTCCTCATCTACTCCAAACTATGGATAAATCTCAGATTACAGGCCACTTTTGACTCAAACGAAAGTGTAAACTAAGACATCGAGCTTCTGTGATTTGATTTTCACGTTAACGGAGATCGCAAATCTAAAACATCTCTGGAAGTGCTCCAAATGAAACCAAAGTGCTATGGGTGAGTAAAACAACTTGTTTTATTACTGAAATAAGGTTCAGATTGTAAAAAAAAAAGAGGTAATTCTCCTTTAAATGGCAGTACTTTCTTTTCTATTCCCATGTGTCCTTATATGTGTGTAATCCTCAGTGCTCCATGGGCGTATACTCGTCTATGTGCTCTTATACTTGTTCTGAGACAGCTCAAGATCATTCTAAAACTATTCAGGAAAGGTTCATTTTTGCCCTGTGAATAAGACTTTTTAGTATCAATTGCAGCGCAGATGAATATCTATTTATTTATTTATTTATTTTTTTATCCTTTATTTATCCCTGTAGGGAAATTATTTATCTGCATTTGACCCATCCTTTCAGGAGCAGCTCGTCTTTCAGGCGCCCGGGGACCCATTTCCATGATCTTATTGCTAGGCCAGTCAGGTCAGGTGCTCAGCTGGAGGATTTTACCAGGTGCATGTTTTTGGGTTGATGGGGGAAACCGGAGTGCCCGGAGGAAACCCACTCAGACACGGGGAGAACATGCAAACTCCACACAGAATATCTAGTTTCAATAGTAGTTTTGCATATTTAGATATGATCATGAAGATAAATAAAACATGCACAGGCAGCAGTAGTTTAAGGTTAAGGTTTTGTCTCCTAAATGGATGGTCTCCGGTTTCCCCCATCAACCCAAAATAGGCCAAAACCTACAGCTAGTCCTGACCAGGCCTGGACTGGTAATTGGGCATACCGGGCATTTTCCCGGTGGGCCGACAGTCCTAGGGGCCGATGCTCTCCTTTTTTTTTTTACTTAGAGACCGGCCCACAATTTAGGACTGAACCAGGACTAAACCAGGACTACATCAGGTCTGAACCAGGACTAAACCAGGTCTGAACCAGGACTAAACCAGGACTAAACCAGGACTAAACCAGGACTAAATCAGGACTAAACTAGGACTAAATCAGGATTGAACCAGAACTAAACCAGGACTAAACCAGGACTAAACCAGGACTAAACCAGGTCTGAACCAGGACTAAACCAGGACTAAATCAGGTCTGAACCAGGACTAAACCAGGTCTGAACCAGGACTAAACCAGGACTAAACCAGGACTAAACCAGGACTAAATCAGGACTAAACTAGGACTAAATCAGGATTGAACCAGGACTAAACCAGGACTAAACCAGGACTAAACCAGGACTAAACCAGGTCTGAATCAGGACTAAACCAGGACTAAATCAGGATTGAACCAGGACTAAACCAGGTCTGAACCAGGACTAAATCAGGATTGAACCAGGACTAAACCAGGACTAAATCAGGTCTGAACCAGGACTACATCAGGTCTGAACCAGGACTAAACCAGGACTAATTATGAGGGGCTGGTCTAAGCCAAAAATGCCAGAGCCATTTTTTTGTCCCAGTCCAGACCTGGTCCTGACCAAGACTAAATTTGACCTCGAGACACTGAAGGATGGGTCAAATGTAGAGGACACATTTCCTTGTCCATGGGTCCTCCTGGTACATGGAGCAGGTCCAGGGGCGGTGGTATTGACGTGCCCCATAGTCACAGATGCAGTGGCAGCATGGTGGCTGAGTGGTTAGCGCTCATGCCGGGTTCGATCCCCGGGTCGCCCAGGCCTTTCTGTGTGGAGTTTGCATGTTCTCCCCGTGTCTGGGTGGGTTTCCTCCGGGCACAACCCAAAACATGCTCCAGGTAAAATCCTCCAGCTGAGGTCCTGACCAAACCGAAGCAAGAAGAACACGGAGATGTTCCCCGGGCGCAGTAATGTGCTGCCCACTGCTCCTAATAACAGGATGGGTCAAATGCAGAGAAGAATTTCTCCTGTGTGAGATCAATAAAGTTGCTTCTTAATCCGCTGTACTGTATCCCTGAACTCCACAGCAATGGCTCAGTCTGGGCCTCTATGGGTCACTCCTCAGCTCATGTGATCACAATAAGAACAGAGCCCTGTAGCGACCCATAACATCACTGCTAATAATGTCAAAACAAGACAATAACGTCACTATTTTGGCCAACTTGACTTGCAATAAGCCCAAATTATAATAACAGGCCCATAATATAATACAGCGGTACCTCACCTTACGAAATTAATTCGTTCCAGAAGTGGTTTCGTAACGTGAATTTTTCATAAGTTGAGTAGCTATTTCAATGGAAAAAGCCTGATTCGTTCCAAGGCCCCGATCCAAGTTTTTTTTTTATAGTGTAACTTTTTTTATAGTGTAACATTGTGTTCTGTGTAGAGACTGTAGACCCAGGACTAAACGTGGACTATACCAGGTCTAGACCAAGGTCTAAACCTGGACTAAACCTGGACTAAACCAGGACTAGACCAGGTGGATTAAAGCGCCGCGCGCGGGTCTATTTCCTGGTTTCGTTTCGAGTCACGGCTGAGGCGAGCAGCGAGGGGGACCGCACGCAGTCTGAGCGCATGAAAGAGACCCGTGCTCAAACCGTGCCTCCTCTAGACCTCCTCTAGACCTGGTCTAGACCACCGCGGCTCTTACCTGCGTTCGTTCATGCGCTCAGACTGCGTGCGGTCCCCCTCGCTGCTCGCTTCAGCCGTGACTCGAAACGAAACCAGGAAATAGACCCGCGCGCAGCGCTTTAATCCACCTGGTCTAGTCCTGGTCTAGACCTGGTCCAGTCCTGGTTTAGTCCAGGTCTAGTCCTGGTCCAGTCCTGGTTTAGTCCAGGTCTAGACCTGCTGGCAGCCCCGCGCCGGGTCATGCTGCGCTATCACACGTGTCAGAGCGCAGTTTTCTCCCCCCTCCCCCTTCCCCCCACACTTCACTATTAATAATTTTGTTGAAAATCTATGAAAGTTTGAGTGTTTAAACGAGAGACAAATGTGAGAAAAGTTTAAATTCAGTCTGAGAAAAGCGTATAATGTGTGTGGCTGAGCGCGCATTATTTGAATTTTTGAGATTTCGCGTTTCGTAACTTGAATTTTCTTTCGTATCTAGAGACCAAAATTTAACGTGAAGGCGTTTCGTAACTTGAAATTTTCGTTTGTTGGGTCTTTCGTAAGGTGAGGTACCACTGTAATGTCAAATGTTTCACACCAAGTACCACCAAAGAAAAGATTTGGCTTTCCAAGTACCACCAAGTCTCTAAACCAGGGGTGTCAAACATGCGGCTCAGGGGCCAGATCCGGCCCTCCAACACCTTTAATCTGGTCCTTGGCTGATTTTCTATTAAAATATTGGTAATTTTCTGCGCCGCTTTTCAGGCACAAATGAAGGACCACCATTTTGACTGTTGACTGTGACATCATCAGCAAAATGTCAAAAATGAGAAAAGTGGACGCCGAGTGCAGGATTTTCCAACAAATTCCTAATTCCTATGACTAATTCCTATGACTAATGGACTAATTCATATTTGTTCATGGAGGTGAATGGGAAACCTGTACGCTCAGTGTGTTTGCAAATGGCGGTGCTCAAGGAAAATAATCTTAAACACTACGAGACACGGCGTTTCGAACAAAACAATAACTTGAACGGAGAATTGAGAAGACAGAAGATAAATGAATTATTGCTGTGACTGAAGAAACAGCAGTCTGTAATAGATTTGTGTTTCTCTGGATAAATATTTGGACTTCTTGCTATTTTTGGGGTACATTTGCCATGAGTTTTCTGATCCGGCCCCTTTGGGATCAAAGTTGGCTGGATACGGCCCCCGGACCAGAATGAGTTTGACTCCCCTGATCTAAACCATTCCAGGACTAATCTAATCCAAATTCAAATAAATAAATAAATAAATACAAAATAAATAAATGTGGACTGCATCATTTCCACTGTAATTCTAAACAAGAAATGATCTAGAGGAGGACAGAAAGTGGATGTAAATGAAACAAACCCACTGAAGATGTGGGTCATTCCAGAATTGGAGGACATTTTACGTCCCACCCATCAAATATTAAACAATCCACATACAAAATACTAAAACATACAGTTTCTGAGTGAATTTACTTGTCCTGAGACTAAATCTAAAGAAACTAAGAGAAAAGAATGCTTGAAAATAGTTTGTAAAACACCAAATAAATCTGGAGTCCCCCCAAAATGCCATTTTCCTCTTGTCCCACTCCTCTAATGACCAAACTGAATCTCAAATAAAACAGTTAAAATTGAATTGAAATTTCTTGTTTTTTCTATAATTTGTTTCATTTCCATCTCTTGTAACTGTGGGAACATTTGTTTTAATAGACATAATATTTCAAATAATTATTATTATTCATGGAACATGTGTCCCACAACCTGCACCAACCCTGTTACCAGAACATTTTTAGTCTGGTAGAAGAAGAAGAAAACAGAAAACCACATGATCCCCTGGACTTGACATCATCAAACAGTTTTCCAAAAGAATGGGCAGAGCAAAGGTTTATCTTCTCTTCTATTTTTCATATTTTTATAACATCGTTAGCCTTGATTGAATGTCTCACTCTGCCTCATGAACCCTGTTATGCAAATGATCAGAATAAGACAATTATTATTATTTTCCTTTATGTATTTGCATAAATAAGTTTGTGCTCTCCATGGTGCACCTGTAGAAGTTTGTGAGGATGCTGGTGTTCATACCAAACTTCCTCAACTTCCTCAGGAAGTAGAGTCTTTGTCGGGCTTTCTTAACCACAGTGTCTGTATGTAGTGTCCAGGACAGATCCTCAGTGATGTGGACCCCAAGGAACTTAAAACTGCTGACCTGCTCCACCTCAGTGTTGTTAATGGAGATGGGGGGATGCTGGTCTACACGCTGTCTCCTGAAGTCCACGATCATTTCCTTAGTTTTCCTGACGTTCAGAGAGAGGTTATTTTCCTGACACCAGCTGGTCAGTGATTTCACCTTGTCTCTGTGTCAGGGATTTTTCCTAATAAAAATCCACAAAGGGAACAAATGAGAAAACAGACACAGAAGTATTCTACTCGTACGAGGGAGAATGAGGTGCAGCATGTGTTAAACAGAGCCGCCTCTGCTTCTGTCTAGGCCACACACCCAACTCTCAAAGAACACCTCCTCGTCCTTCCTTTTATTTAGGATCACATAGGAACGGAAATTTTCCAGAATACAATTACCAAGCCTACAACAAAGTTAATCTTTACCATACACACATTCCTCACTAATCAGTAATTACATTGTTTGTTTGTTTAAACAGTTAACCAGTCTTTGTCCTTATCTCATCCTATGGTTTTACAATAGGAGATGAACCAACTCAAGGAAACACTTTGATAATTCGTTAAAGGCACTACATACAATTTTCTTTAACACTCTGTAGGCGCTCTCGTCGTTGTTAGTGATGAGGCCTAAGATGTTGGAGCTGTGCCTGGCGGTACAGTCGTAGGTGAACAGGGAGTACAGGAGAGGGCTGAGAACACAGCCCTGGGGTGCCCCAGTGCTGAGGACACGAGTGGAGGAGACGTGGCTGCCGATCCTCACCGCCTGTGGCCTGTTGGTGAGGAAGTCCCATATCCAGCAGCAGATGGACGTCCCCAGACCCAGGGCGGTGAGCTTAGAGACCAGTTTGGAGGGGATTATGGCGTTGAATGCCGATCTGTAGTCAATGAAGAACATTCCCACATGTGTTTCCTCTCTCCAGATGACAGAGGTGTGGACTGCTTGAGCAATGACGTCGTCTGTAGACCTCTTTGCTCTTAATGATTCGTTCAAAGCACTTCATGATGACAGATGTGAGTGGGCCGATAGTCATTAGGACAGGATGCTGTGGGGGTCTTGGGGATGGGGACTACAGTGGAGGTCTTGAAGATGGTGGACACGATAGACTGACTCAGAGACAGGTTGAAGATATTTTGTTTAATAGAGATTGGAAATTCTAAGGCTGGAATGATCCAAATGATTCAGGTGAAGGTGTTTAACAGTGAAGTTTAACAGTGAGAGGAAACATGATTAAAAGCTCTGAAAATAGGTCTGCTTTAAAAATGCTTTGCCAATTGTGTCCATTCAAATTGTGATTTTGAATGGATTGTGATGAATCTTGCACCTTTAACTGAAGAAAGAGCAGACTAGAGCTAAGGCACCAGACCAACTTTATTCCACCTTCTGCACTTTGTCCTATAGAGCACAGCACAGGGGCTGCACCGCTCACAGATACTTTCAACAGCATGTACTTTGAATACACTTGAAGTAACAGTACTCTTACTTGTATAAATATTTTGGTTACTTTTCCCACTGTGATAGGTCAACAAGTGACAAAAGCTTAAAAAGAACTATGTAAGATTTTGATTTTAACATGTTAAAATCAAAATCTGTGTCCCCTGATAAGTCAACATGTCCCAATCAAATATAACTTTTACTGACAAATGTAATGCCTATTTATTCTTAATTTAAAAAAAAAAAAACAGTGGGCATGGTGGTAATGTTATAATTTGGTATTTTTCGTTCACAAGGCAAAATATTATGTATGTATTTAATTTATTTATGAGACAGGGACAGTGCACAATCTACATGAACCTTAACAGGAGAGATGCATTGTGCAGGTTGTAGCACCAAAGCTCATTTCCATCTGTAGTCCCTGGTGCATGTGTTTCAGGTTTTATGGAGGAAACCCACCCAGACACAGGGAGAACATGCAAACTCCACACAGAAAGGCCTGAGCGACCCGGGGATTGAACCCAGAACCTTCTCGCTGTGAAGCATGAGTGCTAGCCACTCAGCTACTCTGCCGCCAACCAAAAAAACCCCTAAAAGTCCTCTTTCTGCTCTGAATGGTCATTCCCAAACCCCAGCACCTGCACCAGTCATGAATTAGTGCTAGTGCAGCCTCTGCAGCTCATGGAGGGAATTCTGGATGTTCTTTCACATGAGGCATTGCCTGGAAAAATCCAGACTCATCGCTGTACCAGCGACACAGGGACCAGACGGATCTGTATAACAGAGATCCTTCTGGATTTCACGCAACATGAGGCCTGTTCATATACGAAGAATGACAAACACTTGGATGTGTCTCTCTGCAGGTTAAGGCTCTGGTGACACAGGCTCAGATGTGATGTAGTACAGACTACAGTACAGACCCTGAGCACAGGTTAAATACAGTTCTTTTATGTTGACATAAACATTTTAACTGTAGACTGTATAACTTGGACTATGGGAGAATGATGACACCCATATAGTTTGGTTCCAGCTAAATCTCATCGAGGCTGTCAATCAAACTTGTTGCTAACGCTAGCAGAACGACCTCGGCGAAAGTAAGTGATCTGTTATTAATGTAGGGTGTTTTCACACTTGGTCCCTTTTAACCATGTAAACAAACTCAGAGCGATTATGCTCCAAACCATCCCCAGATCCCTCTGAAACGAACCGTACTGAGACCTTCCTCAGGAAGGTCTCAGTACGGTTCACCTAATCTGCACATTATGAACATGAAGTGCACCGGGTTCTCTTTGCCTTTTTCAATGTATTGTAACCTCCTTCATTTGCCGTAGATGTCATGTGACTGTAACAGAACACTCAGCTGGCCGTGGTCGTTGTCGTGGCTATGCCAAAGCAAATACAATGATCTCATATAATCTGAATAGCTCTATTTTCCCGGTGAATGCGAGCAAATGTCATTAAAAAACACAGGAGGGCAAGGACTGCAGCAAGTGACAATTACCCAGAATTACCAATGTAGCCAGAATTCAGTGCATTGGGGCCTGAGGGCTCTTCAGAGTGTTTCCCAACCAGGGGTACAAGCACACTGCAGGGGGTACTCGGCAGTGCCGCTGCCAGGCGCAGGGGGAGATTTTTTTTGAATTTTTAAATTCTAATTTGAGTACATTTGAGTTAAAGAAAAGAGGGAAAATGCCTGAGAATTACATTTTCAAATTAAGGAGATGAAATTAAATGATTTTCATTTAATAATCTGTTGTGTCACGTTCTACTTTTGGAGAATTATCAACACGTATGAGTGAGGGGTACTCGAGGTGTGACAAAAGGCTCAGGGGGGACACAAGACAAAAAAGGTTGGGAAACACTGATATAGAGGAGCTGGTGTGAACTGAAAGGGGACTGGGACCCCATCAAAGCTCAAGTGGACCAGAAATAGAACCCGGTCCTCTTTGTAATGAACTCACAATGTGAACACAAAACGGACTGAGTTCTTTTTCTGCTGGTTCACTTTTTGGTCCACTTACAGAGGACTGATGGTAAAGGGAGAAATTCAATTTGTCAACTGGACAAAGTTTATTTGGTCGAAGACGTTTTCGCTGCTCGTCCGCGCTGCTTCGTCACTTCTGGCTAGACCATGGAAGGATTCTACCTGGACGACTGAGGGATTCTTCACACGTCTACAGAGAACTGAGTTTGGTTCACTTAAAAGGGACTGTATGTGAAAACGCCCTGAATCTGGATTTAGGGACAAAATACTGAAATAAAAACCCCAGGATCATGTAGAGCAGGTTAACACGAACATTTTACGAGCAAAATGACAAGCCTAACAGCAGCAGTTACAGAGAGAGGGACAAAGGTTTTTCCAATAATGACTCGTGAGTCGATGGAGCAGGAAATGTGTCCATGCTCATTTTGTGTTTGAAATGTGGCAGATATTGGGTTAGCTACATCCATTTATACAGTTTATATATATGGTTTGAACATTTGAACTCCTTGCACCTCATCTTCAGGAAGGATTCTAATATGTATGCTCCCGTCTTTGGAAACTCATCACCAGGTACTTTTGACTCTCATATATTCCACTGTACATACGTCCCAGCCCAGTGCAGACACGAGGGCGGTGCTAAAGGCATCTTAAAAAACAACTAAAGACTATGGAAGCCGACACAGGCCATGTTCGTAATGATTATTTTCCACCTTAATAACGAGAAAATTAGACACAATTAATTTGTGATCTCAAGAAAACAAGACTGTTATTTCGAGATCTCGAGAAAACAAAGAGTTACTCCGAGATCTCGATAAAACAATCACTGTATCTCCATCGGTAAAGCCGAAGCCGGGCCAGTCTTCTGCGGAAGCGCTGCGGACTAATCTTGAAATTATCCCGAATTAAAAGACGTAATGCAATCTCCCCGTGTCAACCCCTGATCAAAATATTACCTTATCAGCTGATTGATTATTATTCCAGACATTCTAATGACCAAAAACACATCTATTCAGAATGAGAAATAGCCCCAAAGTCAGACTGTCACAACGTGGCGAAAGACGTTTCAGTTGTTTTCTCGAGATCTCAAAATAACTGTTTTGTTTTCTCGAGATCACAAATTAATTATCTCATTATCTCGGGATAACAAGGAAGAAAAAATATTGCTTATGAATATGTCCTCTGTCGACTTCCGTATAAAACATGGCACATAAACACACTTCATATTTAAACATGAGCCAGTTGTCGTTCAGGTTCTTTTTTGCAGTTAAAGGAAAATTAACGGTTTTTTTTTTACAATCTGAGCCTTCTTTCGGCAATAAAACAAGTAGTTTTACTCACCCATAGCAGTTTGGTGTCACTTGGAGCAGTATCGCAGAAGTTATGTTGAGCCGTTCTGTTCTACTAATGATCCCGTATCCGTTAGCGTGAGCGCTCGGGGCATTACTGTGCGCTCTCCAAATAACACAAACTTTAGCACTTTTCAAATCACAGAAGATCGCTGTGTCAGCGTAGACTTTTAGTGGATTCCAAAACGGCCTGAAACCCGATATGCAGCTATAGTTTCATTTGATGACATCATCAGAGAGGACAGTGCGCATGCGTGAACTCAGCTGTTTTGTAAACACCGCTAGTCCGAAAGAAGCTAACACCGCTCTGAACTTTACTTTTCTGTTGCGATATCGGGTTTTGGAATCTACTAAAAGTCTACGCTGACACAGTGATCTTCTGTGATTTGAAAAGTGCTAAAGTTTGTGTTATTTGGAGACTGCAAAGTAATGCCCCGAGCACTCATGCTAACGGATACGGGATCATTAGTAGAACAGAACGGCTACAACATAACTTCTAAGAAACTGCTCCAAGTGACACCAAAGTGCTATGGGTGAGTAAAACTACTTGTTTTATTGCCGAAAGAAGGCTCAGATTGTAAAAAAAACGTTAATTTTCCTTTAATCATGATGAGGTGGGACAGAATCAGTAAATTAAATGTTACAAGTAACTTTTATATTAGTGGGGCCTTTACAACTTCAAAAACACACTGTAACTTTTCTGTGTATGCTAATATGAACAGCATTAAACTCAAAAGTTACAGGTCAGTGAAGAGAAGAGCCTATTCATGTTTTCAAAGTATTATTTTTTAGCAATAAAAATACCGAAATATACATTAGATAAGTAAGGTAACGGGTAAGATCAAAGCATTAATATCGCCATGGAGACAACCTAAAAAGTTACATATTGCACCTTTCCTGAGACCAGCGTGGACATAGGTGCCGCCATTTTCCAGCATCAACAGAAGAACTTGTCTAAAGTATGACAGATATTCGATTTCGCACCAACAATGTTAGCTTGTTATGATTAAAGTGAATTCCTGTAGAATTCCCTGAGGAGCGCTGACACAGTAGAACAGGATCTTATAAACCAAAACAAAGCAGCAGTACGGGAGGGGCAATGAGGCAAAATACACCAAATATCCAGACCCTCCAGGAATTCGCAATGTTGCGATTTGCAACTTCAGCCAATCCCCGTGAATTCAGGGCGGTGTTGCAATTTTGACCAATCACCGCGACTTTTCCGCAATTTTTACTAATTTTGACCAATCATCGGTGACGTATTGAACGCCGACCAACTTCCTTCTGCTTTACTTCCGTGTGACAAAATGAAACTGCGGCCGTGTCCCAGTTCCCAGAGCGCACAGCTCGGAGCGCGGCCCGAAGGGGGCTCAGACTGCAGTCAAGGAGGTGCACACTTGCTCAGCCCCGACTGCAGTCCGCGGACCGCTTAACGACCGCGTGTTAACTGCGCATGGGACAAAAAAGAAGTGGGACAGCAGTCATCGCACTGGTGTACTGTTGAAATGTGTGACGCACATGCCCTTCGGGCCACGCTCCGAGCCGCGCGCTCTGGGAATTGGGACACGGCTTCTAATGGCAAAGAAACATGTCTGCGGCGCAATTTGCCCACAAAAATAACAGCAAAAGACCGAAACAGTTCCCCTCCTAGTAGTCATTTATTTTCGATGTTGGTAAGGTTGTTTTAGGACCATATCTGTGATCTCTGTGTCTTTGTATTATTCTTTGTCAGTAATAACTCAGTATTCAAAATATTACTCAATTTTAATTACAAAAAGGGAAAATCGTAACTATCACTTCCTCCCGCAACAAAAACCTTAAAAGCACCGCAACTTTCATCGCAACTTTTTGGAAAAGCTTCCGCAAATTCAGGCATTTTAGCCCCGCAACAATCACAAAAAATGCCCGCGAAATCCTGGGGGGTCTGAATATCTGCTGCGTTAGCGCTAACATTTAGCATTTTTGTATTAGCTTCATAGTAAAGAAGACATATTGTGCTTCTGTTTGCTCTATAATCTATGACACCTGTGTTATAATTTGGACATTTAAAAAAAAAAAGTTAAAAAAAAAAAGTGCATTGTGTAACTTTTCTGGTGGAGGGTCCGTCAAATGCTTTTCTTCATGCAGATGTTATTGCTTTGTCTGGAATGATTCACAGTGTGGCATTAAACCTTTCTATCTTTATCAGGGATGAAAGTGCCAAGTCATGAAAAAAGCTGAAAGTCACGGAATACAGTAAAACTGTACATCAACACAAAAAAACACATTTTATTAACATTTGTAGTGGTTTTTATTTGTTCGACGGTCTCCTCGCTTCCTCCTATGTTGGTTTTAACTATTCGATTCAAGTCAATCCCATCGGAAATGATTTTTCACAGGAGTCCATTTCTTTTACACGTAAATCGTCTTTACGCTCCAATATTTTGTAAGCCATTTTGGTGTAGGCCTGTTTACGGCTGTTGTTAGCGGGAGTCCGGGCCACACGTGCACTTACAGTAGCAGCGCTGAAAGTTGATATCAAAACACGGCACTGACCCTGATTTTGCGACATCAAAGTCTGATAACGAGCCGAGAGAAGCAGTGACATCAATCCATAATACAGAATTGTGTAGTGAATCTTTTTAACCATTTTTTGTATGTGTGAAAGGATTTTTTTAAAAATCTATTTGACTCAAACCTGAATTGAATTAGATGCATATTTGAGTGATATGAACACATGCAAAATAAATCATTATTAGCAATTTATTTTTAATACAAAATAATAAGATTAACAGTAAATATCTGTCCTGCTTAACTTATGCCACCCCCAGGTCAAATTTGGGCATCTCCCCACAGTCCAGAGACTAAAATAAGTGGTGGAAAGTGTTTTCCTGCTCACCCAGCCATTGTCCAGGTCTGTCAGCACTGACCGCCGCGGTATCTGCTGCTCCTCCGCCTTAGACTGGAGTCTAACGTCGCCAGAGAAAGATTTCGGCCAAAAGGAATTAATTTGCTCGATGCGTTTCCCAATTACTTTGTGTGTAGTGCGCATTCATATCGAGTGCAAATAAATGTGCAAATCAACACGGAGAGCTTGCCTTGGTCATTTTGGGTGGGAACTATTTTTCAGTGCGGAAAAACACAGCCAAAGCACACACCACGCTGACAGGGGAATCCCAGTTACGCACCAGGAAGGGAATTCCCCTGTTGCGCAGCATGGTGCGTGCTTCGGCTGTATTCTTCCGCACTGGAAAATAGTTCCCACCCAAAATGACCAAGGCAAGCTCTCCGTGTTGATTTGTACATTTATTTGCACTCGATATGAATGCGCACTACACAGAAAGTAATTGGGAAACGCATCGAGCAAATTAATTCCTTTTGGCTGAAATCTTTCTCTGGTGACGTTAGACTCCAGTCTAACGCGGAGGAGCTGCAGATACCGCGGCGGTCAGTGCTGACAGACCTGGACAATGGCTGCGTCACCAGAAAAACGCTTTCCACCACTTATTTTAGTCTCTGGACTGTGGGGAGATGCCCAAGTTTGACCTGGGGGTGGCATATCCCTTTAAAACTGTATAAATTAATATAAAACAATACAAGAGCTGTGCGCATTCACGGCGCAGCTCGCGGCGCGCAGTGTCCGCAGCTCCAGACGAGCACAAAGGCCCGCGCGGCTCGCACACCGGTAGAAGTTTTTAATACGAGACATGTACTTTTGTTTCTGAATACGGGACGATTACATTTTTCAACGGACGGTTGGCGACCATAAACACAATTTAACATTATATATATATAAATTATATATACACAATTTTTTTCTCAACGTATCTGAAAAAAAAAAGAAAAATGACCACGCAGCTCAAAAAAAAGCAGAGATCCGTTAAAAAGCGCAACTCTTTCATTCCTATCTTTATGGAACCCATCCAGGTCAAGTCACAGGTCAGATCTGTGGAGAAGCAACCCCACTCACAGAATCCCTGTTTTCCTAGGTATTTTTGAGCTGTAAAACCACCTGTAATTGAGTAAATGTAAGGTTTATGGAGCTGTTTAATGTCACACTGTGGAACATTTCAGGCAGAGCAATGACATATCTACAGAAACAAGCAGGTGATGAACCCTCCACCAGAAAAGTTATACATTGCACCTTTAAACCGCAATATTAGGGATGCAAATTATCGATTAATTCATTAATTGATAGTTGATTGACCTTATTGATCGATTAACGATTAACTGATAAGTGGCGTTTTTCACCTGAATTTGAGTGTTTCAATAGGGTCTTTAAGAATATAAGCTATAGTAACATAACACTGAGTCATAAATATATCATAGTATTATTATATTGTATATTCCTCAATTAATTATTCCTTAGTAAAAAGCAGACAAATGTACTGATGCTGAATAACAAAATACAGTAATCCCTCGCTCTATCGCAGTTTGCGGATTTTTTTTTAATAGTGTAACATTTTTTTATAGTGTAACATTGTGTTCTGTCCTGATTGGCTAAGAGACTAGACCAGGACTAAACGTGGACTAAACCAGGTCTAGACCAGAACTAAACCAGGTCCGGACCTGTTCTGGACCTGGACTGAACCAGGATTGGGCCGCTGCTGGTTTCGTGCGGCTGGTTTGTGACTCGGGGCCCGGGCCGCGGCACGTTGCGGCGCATTCCTGGGCGTCGCGGTTCGATCTCTCCTCGCGCGTACACCCGGGGCTGCTGAGCAGTGCTGTTGGCGCCTGCGGCCGGCTGTGAGTCGAGCGCAGCGCGGTGCACGGTTGCCTTGTTTCGTGACCACGCGGTTAATTACAATTAATGCATTTTGTTCGACTAACGTCTTAATCGACAATTAATCGTTAATCGATTAATTGTTGACATTCCTACACAATATTCGTCCAAAATAACAGGTGCGTTTTATCTTTTGGGTTGAAAAATTGCAGAACTCCGTAAGGTTTTAGGCGCCAATCCCAAAAGCCCCTGAATAAAACGCAAACTCATGTGGATATCTGCACATCACACTAGCAAGCAGCGTTTTTTTTTCTTTCTTCCAATTGTTCTGCAAATATATTCGTCATGACATTCTGCCTTTCAGTGAGAGCTGTTAGAAGTGTCCAGCATGAGCCTGGTTACTGTGCGTGTACCAGTGGAGGTGAAAACGGGGGTAGATTGGAGCAACAATGTCTTAAATACAGGAGAATAACGATTACTCAAACACAATGAAGAGTAGATTTAGCACAATATGTCTCCTTTAAGAGCAACTAAAGGAATCTTCTTAAGAGTAGAACGCAGGCTGACCAACGGGGAGTGGGAAGGGAAACGTGGGATACGCTGTATGTCGGGAAATAAATAATATAGTTCTGAAAGGCACAAAATGAGACTAATGTAGTAAAGGTGCTAAAAGAATAAAACTAAAAAGTCTAATTAAACTAGCAGTGTTTCAAATAAGGACCTAGATATATTTCTGTATTTCACAGTCCACATTTACAGGCATGTTTTAACACATTTACAATGGATTTACAAAATATTAGGGATAATAATAAAACAAATTTAGATAATGCTTTTTATCACGCTCGCCCAGCCCTCACAGTTCGAGGGCAGAACCACGTCTCCAGAGTGGCAAGAACATGACACTTGGTACCACTTCAACAGCGGCACGTGTAAACCAGTACAATAATGTTATTTAGCAAAAAAACATGAAATAAAATCGGATGCTGAAGAGTCTGACAAAGTGGCTGCAGTGGCCAGTGTCGCACCGGTGTCCATGGTTACAGTGGTGGTGGTGGTGGGAGGGAAGACGGGGCAGACAGGTCCACAAACCTGCTGGCTCCTGAACGCTGCTGTGTGCACTGCTACACCATTGAGCTGCTCTCCGCCATCCCATCCACGTACTGAAACGACACAGACAGACGGCATATTCAGCCTCAGGCCCAAAGAGATAAATACGACCCCAGCACAGTGGACAAAGCATCATGAGAAAATGTATACAACCTTAAAGGAGAATTAACGTTTTGTACAATCTGAGCCTTATTCTGGTAATAAAACAAGTTGTTTTACTCACCCATAGCACTTTGGTGTCATTTGGAGCACTTCCAGAGATGTTTTAGTTTAGCGATATCCGTAACGTGAGTTCTCGGGGCACATGTTTGCGGTCTCCAAATAACACAAACTTTAGCACTTTTCAAATCATAGAAGCTCAATGTCTTAGTCTACGCTTTCGTTTGAGTCAAAAGTGCCTCTAATTCGAGATTTATCCATAGTTTGGAGTAGATGAGGAGGACAGTGCGCATGTGCTCAGTCACAGCTGTTTTGCAGATAAGAAGACGCTCAGAACTTTTCTGTTGCGAGTGACACATGGCAGATGTAGGAGCCATTTCGTACATTCTGTGTTCTGGAATATTCTGTTTTATAACAGCACTTCCTGTCCCGCCTTCAGGTTGAGGAAATGCATTGTGATTGGTCCACGTTGATCTTTATTCCTTGTTCTTTTATCTTTGATCTTACCTACTATAAATACAGACGTAGGAGCCACACTGGCTCAGAGAGGACACAGACACCACAGAAGGCACACCAGAAGACAGAAGACACACCAAGACACATACACACACACACACTAGGGCTGGGTTCAAAAGATCGATCCATGATACGATATCGATTCACTATCAAAAAATACGATATCGATTCTAAAATTTGCGGATCGATCTTTTCCAAATGGTTATAGGCACTATTTTCTCGACCGCGGAAGGAGAGCAATAAAAGGCAGGTGCCAGTGAACGAAACTCAAACTTAGCGCACCTTGCGAGATGGCTGGAGCTGCAGAGCTAAAATCACCTCCTGGTTTGAAGGCTGATGTGTGTTTCTGTGTATATTCCTCTTACACATACACAGATAAATGCACAAACACATATGGGGCTGTTCCTCTCAGTGGTGACAGTTTTTACTTTAAAGAGACAATTCAGCAACATGTAAGTAGATCGAATCGGATTGGATCGTGGATCGAATCACATCGTGGCCTTGTGAATCGAAATTGAATTGATCCAGGAAATCAGGATCGATACCCAGCCCTAACACACACACACACAAGATCACGCTACGTAGGTAGTGTGGATAAGAAGCCGCGGTCTGGTGGCCAGGAGGTTACCTCGAGCCAAGAGTTGGCGGGGTATAAGGACGCCTCGGGCCACAGAAGCTACACAGTCTTTTGACCGTCACGTAAACGTCACGTAGGGAAGTCAAGAACGACGTTCTTGAGGACGTCATGAGGTCGTCATGTAACGTCGCGTAATAGTCACGTAAGAGTGTAACATCGGACGTCTCCCGTGTGACAGACGGGATGCGCACCGCTACAAGGCACATACGGACAGCAAGGAAGGACGTCGAATAGCATCGTCAACAACGCAACATAGGATGAGTCCTGTCGGGAGCCACGAAGTACAAGGAAGCCCGGTCTCCCAGTGACAGGCAGGAGCTCACCACTATACGACACGCAAAGACGTCAAGAAGGACATCACAACACATACAGAGCCTAACACAACACGCAGAGGAAAACCACAAGTCTGAGAAATTCATCTTTCCATTTCCCTCTTTATTCACCTTATTTGTATCCACTCTGTATGACCTTCACTTTAGTAAAGATAGAAAAGACAAACCTTTTGATTCAAGACTCTTTATTTACATTACGTGACGCGTCGGAAAGAAACTTCAAGAAACACAGAGGCCGAGGCTAGTGAGGCGGTTTGCTGCACTCACAGCAGAAGATTGGGACTTTGAGGCTGAAGAGGACTTATGGAGGACTGAGGACTGAAGAGGAGTATACGGATGAGGAGACAGAATGGATACGGAAAGAATGAAGCGGAGACAGTTTTAGGAGCAGCAGAGAACAGCCATCGGTTTCACATTACTTCTCAGAATCGTGCGCTGAATCCGCTGGCCTTCTTTCTTTTCCTTTGCTGGTAAAAAATCATCCTGACTGAAGTGGGTACTGCAAACACGATGGTCCAAACGTCTTACAGCTTTGCCTTTCATGTTTGGGTCCCGAGAGCTGAGAGCGAAATCAGCTGTGACTCCGCACATGCGACTGTCCTCCTCATCTACTCCAAACTATGGATAAATCTCAGATTACAGGCACTTTTGACTCAAACGAAAGTGCAGACTAAGACATCGAGCTTCTATGATTTGAAAAGTGCTAAAGTTTGTGTTACAGGGGGTCCTCGGGTTACGACGGTCTCAACTTATGCCGTTTCGTGGTTACGAACGCTCCCCCATAAAAAATATATATATATATTACGCGTCATTCCGTCTTACGCGGTTTAGCGTGGTAAGTGACATAAACAAACGCGAACGGTGCGTGGTGGAAGAATACGCTCTGTTGTGGTTGTAGGGAGAAGAAGCCTCGTGTGAGTGCCCAATGTGGGCGGAAGTACCTGATGTGGGCTCTGATCTGCTCCTATGAAAGCGGCAGTGATAACCAAGCAGCGTAGTGGTCTAATTATTGAGATGGAAAGGTTATTGGTGCTTTGGTTGGAAGATCAAAGGCAAAATCCGACTTACGACGAAATTCGGGTTACGACGCGTCTTAAGAACGGATCAACGTCGTAACCTGAGGACCCCCTGTATTTGGAGACCGCAAACATATGCCCCAAGAACTCACGTTACGGATATCGCTAAACTAAAACATCTCCAGAAATGCTCCAAATGACACCAAAGTGCTATGGGTGAGTAAAACAGATTGTAAAAAAATGTTAATTCTTCTTTAAATAGGGCTGTGAAGTGATGATGTCCCTCCCGGGTCCAAACAGAATCTTTACAGCTGATTTCTGGATGATCAGCGAGTACATTTCACTAACTGACGGTCACCGCTAAGACTATCTTAGCCTAGCTTTACCTCAGCCTCATACACTTCCTGTAACACCTAAAACTTTGTTAGCATGAAAAGACTGCAATCCCATTTTAATGCAAGAGGAGTTGTCATTGAAGGGGGGAAAAAAAGGAAATTGTAAACATGCCCATTGCTTTGGCATGCGCCTTGGACCTGGAAGTGACATCACACACATAAAATGAACGAGGGTCATTCAAAAAGTTCTAAGACAAATTAAAAAACAACTTTATTTTTGAAAGTAACAAAATTATTTTTCTACATAACATCCACCTAAGTCCATACACTTCTGCAAGCGATGTTTCCAATGAAAAATTCCTTCTCGATAGAATTCTGGAAGTCGACCAGGTCACAACCTCCCTCTTCACTTCAAGTATGGACTGAAATCTTGTTCCTTTTAAATCAGACCCTCCAGGAATTCGCGATGTTGCGATTTGCAACTTCAACGCGACTTCAGCCAATCCCCGTGAATTCAGGGCGGTGTTGCAATTTTGACCAATCACCGCGACTTTTCCGCAATTTTTACTAATTTTGACCAGTCATCGGCGACGTATTGAACGCCGACCAACTTCCTTCTGCTTTACTTCCGTGTGACAAAACGAAACTGCGGCCGTGTCCCAGTTCCCAGAGCGCACAGCTCGGAGCGCGGCCCGAAGGGGGCTCAGACTGCAGTCAAGGAGGTGCACACTTGCTCAGGCCCGACTGCAGTCCGCAGACCGCTTAACGACTGCGGTCTTCAGACCGCGTGTTAACTGCACATGGGACAAAAAAGAAGTGGGACAGCAGTCGTCGCGCCAATGTACTGTCGAAATGTGTGATGCACATGCCCTTCGGGCCACGCTCCGAGCCGCGCACTCTGGGAACTGGGACACGGCTTCTAATGGCAAAGAAACATGTCTGCGGCGCCATTTGCCCACAAAAATAACAGCAAAAGACCGAAACAGTTCCCCTCCTAGTAGTCATTTATTTTCGATGTTGGTAAGGTTGTTTTAGGACCATATCTGTGATCTCTGTGTCGTTGTATTATTCTTTGTCAGTAATAACTCAAAATATTACTCAATTTTAATTACAAAAAGCGAAAATCGCAACTATTTATCGCA
The DNA here is from genome assembly GCA_036785185.1 of Paratrypauchen microcephalus. NCBI lineage: Eukaryota > Metazoa > Chordata > Actinopteri > Gobiiformes > Gobiidae > Paratrypauchen > Paratrypauchen microcephalus. The sequence goes on from JAVJIX010000170.1 coordinate 1,993,237, forward strand.
ACTTTCACTTCCTCCCGCAACAAAATCGCAACAAAAACCTTAAAAGCACCGCAACTTTCATCGCAACTTTTGGGAAAAGCTCCCGCAAATTCAGGCATTTTAGCCCAAAACAATCACAAAAAATGCCCGCGAAATCCTGGGGGGTCTGTTAAATGTTCCTTCAACTTTGGAAATAGGAAAAAAAACATCCATAAACATTGTGCAAAGCTTCAATAATTTCTTTAGGTTTCCATTGAAGTCTTGTTAGAAATTTAATGTTTGCTCGGACTTCAGATTGGCTCATTTTGGAGGGTCAAAAAAGTGGTTTGTGCAATGTGTAACGTAACTCTTTAAATAACAAAGCTAGAATGCCGAAACTTGTCAAATGTGTTTATCAGTCATCAGTGGTACGATTCAAGGTCATTTTCTTGAACTATTTTGACATATTTTGAATTTATGGCATTTGTCTTAGAACTTTTTGAATGACTCTTGTACTTGCCATTTAGATTTTTCATATTTAAATGGCTTAATGAGAATTTTTAAAGCAACATTCACTTAAAACGTGTCACTGTGCTGTGGGGTCCATTGGGGAGGAGGGCTGTCAAAAACAAATGAACGGGTGCTTTTCAGAGTCTACGTGATGGGGGCAAAAGACAGATTTCCTTATTGATTCCACTGTAATTTACCATGAAATATACAAAAGGTAAAATGTTGAACCTGATCATTCCCATTAGTGACAAGACCCAAGAACTCACTGTATTACAACACAAATCTGCAATATAATAATATTCATTTTCACTGCCCCATCTGTATTAAATGACTAGCCTACAGGATGTTGTGAATGTTTGCATTGGAATTAGGATGCCGGACCTTTCCATAACAGGTTTTAAATGAACTTGATCTACATTTGATGAATAACTACTGTTAAATTATGTTGAAAATGGCATTGTGTATTTGGAAGCGTTACCAAAATCAGTATGATCCAATGTTTTCCTTGCTTCATGTCAAAACTGAGTTGGACATTTTAATTTTGAGACAACAGTAATGAGGACATTATTTAAGTGCACGTTCCCCTTCACCTTGTGCTGAGGGTGAGGGACATTTTACACAAAGATAAAGAATTAACCTTTTACAGCATTATTTCCCTGAGCTCTTTTACGCCTGTGTACTTGTATACGGGCCCTAGATGGAGGACTGACCACTCTAGAGTTCTAGTCATCTGTACGCACATGTGCACATTTACACAGCACCTCCTCTGCTCAGTTTACACTAAACTATCATGTATACGTGTTATACATGGAAATATACGCACATAATGAGCTTGAAATGAAGACATGCAGGACTGAGGATGGACAGAGTACAAGAGACACAAGCGACTAACCCGGAATTTACACCAGGAGTGTCAGCAGCACATAATGTAGACAGAGCTGCATACGTGTGTACTTTTAAAAGCTTCAATTTACACCAGAGGCAGCAGAGCTGCTCCCATGACACCAGCCTCTATGGATCTCACGTTTAAACATATTTGTTTTTACATTGGTTACGTATTCATTTTTGATTATGTTTTAAAATCACAATATAAATGTTGACAAGAAAGACAATAAGCCGTACCTGTGGTGCTCGCATTAATTACCATTTACTTTGGTTGTCTGCACCACGCGCCTTTTCCTTCATAAGTTGTTCGTATAAAGTTTCTGTCTGATGCTGTAAAGTGTTTTATATTTATCCTCCATGGCCATAAACCAGGGGTGTCCAAACTTTTTCATCAAGGGCCACATATCTAAACACAGGCGAAGCAGAGGGCCGATCGAGGGCCATAGACTGGTGCTCAGGACAGTCAATAATTGAAATATCTGCATGTTTAACAGGTTAGAATGAGCCATCAGTCCTTTATTCATGCTAAGATCCTCAAAATCACCCAATAAATATTAAATATTGTCTTATAAAAGGTAGATTTTCAAAAAACTTGCAGTCAAAAGTTCTGCTAAATTCAACTGGAAGTCTGAGGGCCAAGAAAAATTTGTCTGAGGGCCGCATTTGGCCCACGGGCCATAGTTTGGACATGCCTGCTGTAAACTTTCCGTAGTCTATTATAAGTCTTTCTCCGAGCTGCTGATGCGACGGTAGTGGTTTTAGAGAATATATTTGTGCTTATTTCCTTTCTTGGCCCTGCTAAAGCCTGGAGACGTTCTGCTGACTACAAAATTAGAGCTCCAACCTGCCGTGTTGCGTAATAACAGCCGTTGAACATGCGAATGACACTGCTGGTGTAAAGTGTCAGACCGGTTGAAAGCCGAAACTGCTCGTGTGCTGTGCTGCTGTTACGCTTTGGTGTAAATTGGGGGTAAAATAGTGTTTTTCACAAAGGAGACTGTGGTGACACATGGGCTGCTCTTCTGATCACTGTCACAAGGTTTTATAAAATGTGATTCAAATAAAATGTTGAAAAATCTTAGGGATGTCACAATATTTACCAAATTATTGTGATATCGTATCATTAAAGGTCTCACAAAAATATTGTGGGCCATCACAATATATCGAATCATAAACTTCTTTGCTTAAAAAAACTGAAAACTACATAGACCATGATCCTTTGCTCTATTTAAGTGCGGACAGCATGAAGAAAAAACGTACTACTTTGGATTATGACACACAAAGACTTTCTGAAAACATTTTAAAAAGGAAAAACAAAACATTTCTGCAATTCAGTTAAAGATATCACAATAAATATGGTAGTTTGAGATGCATATAGTGATAATATCATGTGGATACATCCCCAGAAAACGTGTCAGTGCTAGAGATCTGGACAGTGTTTCTAACTTGTGGATGGCAGTCGAAACACCCCCTTTTCAAAAACTACCAGCGAAAGCTTTTCTACCTCTGTCACCACAGTCTGAGCACAAAACTGTGGAGAACACGGACACAATGCTATGAGCTGAAATGAAGTGGTGGACATCGTAGCACAGGGGTGTCAAACATGCGGCCCGGGGGCAAGATCCGGCCCTCCAAGACCTTTAATCTGGCCCTCGGCTGATTTTCTATTACAATATTTTAATTTTCTATTGAATATTTTAATTTTCTATTAAAATATTGGTGATTTTCTGCGCCTCTTTGCATAGCAGTGCCTCTGTGCGTGGCCTCCCACCAGACTTGCCTCTTTCCAAACCCTCTTAAAGGACCATTGTTTTGACTGTTGACCGTGACATCCTCATCAGCAAAATGTCAAAAATGAGAAAAGTGGACGCCGAGTGCAGGATTTTACAACAAAAATTGACTAATTCCTATTTGTTCATGGAGGTGAATGGGAAACCTGTACGCTTGTGTTGAAAATGCATTTTTCTTAAAGTTTCAGGTTGTTAAAAATATTATAATATTTTGTTAAAGAAAGTTCAACAAATAAAAAAAGACTTCTGTAATAGATTTGCGGTTCTCTGCACAAATATTTATTTCTTATTGCTGTTTTTGGAGTATATTTGCCATGAGTTTTCTGATCAGCCCCTTTGGGATCAAAGTAGGTTGGATACGGCCCCCGGCCCAGAATGAGTTTGACACCCCTGTCGTAGCACTTTTTCCCAGTCCATCACTCTTAAAGGTCCTATATTGTGCCAATGTGACTGTTTGGAACATTGTTAAACTGCTGTGTCCTCCTCACTTGCTCACACTTGATTATGTCACCAGGAGGTAGTCTTGAAGTTCTCCTCCGTCACTATGGGAAACTAACTTCACTGCATGCAACTACTGTTTTTAGCCTGCGCCAAACTGCACCATCCAGTGCACTAGCTCCTTTCGCCCCCTGCTGACGTTTTATACACACTTTATGGAGGGGGATTTTGTGTGTTTACCATGCATATGTTATTCATTATCATTTAGATTTCTGTTATTTTACACTTTTGTGTAAAACAGCTGTTGCCTCAGATGGTTTCACATTTTACTGAGTTGTTCAAACTGCGTAACAGTGTGGAGTTCTAAGACAAAAGCTATCCACAGGTAGTTTTGAAAAGCCAATGCAGAATGCAGAATATAGGAGCTTTAGAGCAGACAGCAGAATAGACTGAGGAGCTATGTGTGCAGCTCCCGTGTCAAACATGTGAAACAAGTGTGTAGCATACGGCATTTGTACAAAGCAAACATCATAGTTTTAATTTAAGCTAAATCTAACAGCTCTGTCACCATAATGACATTTCAAAGTAAAATACTAATAGACTTGCTAATAAGATAAAAAGAAACACACTTTTTTGTGATTTTCAACATTAAATGGTAGTAGGGATGTCAACAATTAATCGACTTACGATTAATTGTCGATCAAGACGTTGGTCGAACAAAATGCATTAATTGTAATTAATCGCTAATCGCGGACCCGCGAACCGCGTGGTCACGAAACAAGGCAACCGCGCACTGCGCTCACTCAACAGCGCTCACTCGTGCTCAGCAGCCTCGGTGTACGTGCAAGGCCCGTGCCTACACCGGGGCTGCTGAGCACGAGATTGAACCGCGGTGCCTGGAATGCGTAGTCTCAGCCCGAGCCACAAACCAGCCACACGAAACCAGCAGCGGCACGTGGTGGTTTAATCCTGGTTTAGTCCAGGTCTAGACCTGGTCCAGGACCAGTCCAGGTTTAGACCTGGTCTAGACCTGGTCTAGACCTGGTTTAGTTCTGGTCTAGACCTGGTTTAGTCCACGTTTAGTCCTGGTCTAGTCTCTTAGCCAATCAGGACGCAGAACAGAATGTTACACTATAAAAAAAAATGTTACACTATAAAATAAAATAAAAATTGGAAAAAATAAAAATAAAAATCTGCGAACCGCGATAGAGCGAGGGATTACTATATTTTGTTATTCAGCATCAATACATTTGTCTGCTTTTTACTAAGGAATAATTAATTGAGGAATATACAATATAATAATACTATGATATATTTATGACTCAGTGTTATGTTACTGTAGCTTATATTCTTAAAGACCCTATTGAAACACTCAAATTCAGGTGAAAAACGCCGCTTATCAGTTAATCGTTAATCGATCGATAAGGTCAATCAACTATCAATTAATGAATTAATCGATAATTTGCATCCCTAAATGGTAGTACTGTCTTTTCTGTTCCCATGTGTCCTTATATGTGTGTAATCCTTCAGCGGACCAGGCAGGTTCCATAGTGGTCCATGGGCATATACTTGTCTATAGTCCAGCACAGTTCTGAGATGGCTTGCCGCTAGCAGCCAAAACATATCAACAAGGTAAATACATCTCCTACGGTATTGTAGAAGAACCCAAGAAGTGAATGAACAAGACAAAATGAATGTTCTGGGATTAGTCTATGTGGCCTTATACTAAGATTGTATCGAAAACTGGATACTAATCAATACTAAACTAGTATCAAAACTAGATACTCATCTGAACAGGTATCGATACTAAAAAAGTCAGAAGACAGAAATGAACCTTTCCTGAATAGCTTGAGAATGGCCTTGAGCTGTCTCAGAACAAGTACAAGAGCACATAGACCAGGACAGGGGTCAGCAACCTTTACCACTCCAGAGCCGTTTGGACCCGTTTCACACAGTAAAGAAAACACTGGGAGCCACAAAACCCTTTTGAAATTTAAAATGAAATAACACTGCATATAACGTCTTTTTTTGCCTGTGTGCCATAGAATTACATTTTGAAAATGAATTAACTAAAATAAAATACATTTAAATTCAATACAGTGCTCCCTCGCTATATCGTGATTAACTTTTCGTGGCCTCGCTGTTTCGCGGATTTTTTTTATTCCAATTTTTTTTATACAGTGAACCCTCGCTCTATCACGGTTCACTGTTCGCGGCCTCGCTGTTTCACGGATTTTTTCCCCCATTTTTTTCCATTTTTTTTATAGTGTAACTTTTTTTTTTACAGTGTAACATTGTGTCCTGCGTCCTGATTGGCTAAGAGACTAGACCAGAACTAAACCAGGTCTAGACCAGGTCTAAACCTGGACTGGCCCTGGACTAAACTGGGACTAGACCAGAACTAAACCGGGACTAGACCAGGTCTAAACCTCTCTTTGCTGGTTTCGTGCGGCTGTTTTGTGACCGGGGAAACACGGAAGTACGTGGCGGCGATGAAAATCGATGACCAAAACTCCAACACTGCGAAGGGACACCTGTTGTAATCCGAGCATGCGGTGGCGTGGACGACCCGCCACATGGATCGAGAAGCGGGATGTAGCGAAGGTAACGAGTACGTCCTCCGTAGCCGACGCTCGCCGAGCCCAGGCATGCTGCAGTCCGCCTTCGCTTGACCTGGACTCCAGCCCGCGAGCCTCTCTTCCTCGATTTGTTACGGACTCTAGCCGGCGTCCGGGACACCAACCAATACTCAGGTAAGCCGGTGTCAATGGTGAGGGGAGGAGGGAACTGTCGTTTGTACCTGTCCCGAGTATCAAACAAGACCTCCATTTCCTCTCTGATAAGGAACAAAGACTCGCGATCATAAGTCCGTGAAGCCAAGACACATCCATTTGCGAGTCGGGCTGATATGATCATGTATGTCGACAAAATGACCAAAAACAGTCTCCACAACAGAAGCCTAGCCATGGCCACGCCAGTCACAGGCGCCATCCATCTATCGTGCTCGCGGCGTCGCGCCGGTCACGTTTCTCTGTCACGGATTTGTCCACGATGAGGGGTGCACGTGTGGAGCTTCTCCAAGGGGTTGGTGCGCGTCACATCGCGTCCAGGGACGTGGCGGTGCTCCTCACACGTCCGGCGGGGCTTCCGGGGCCGTGTCTCCCCCCACGCGTCACTATTAATATATTTTGTTGAAAATCTACAAAAGTTTGAGTGTTTAAACAAGAGAAAAATGTGAGAAAATGTGTGTGTGTGTGTGTGTGTGTGTGTGGCGTTTTTAACCTTAAAACATGTAGAATAATTGTAAAACCGGGACTAGACAAATGTGAGAAAATGTTAATTCCAGTCTGAGAAAGGTGTATAATGTGTGTGGTGAGGCGTTTACAGCCTTAAAACATGTGGAATAATTGTAAAATATAAAGTTCGCGGATTTCACTTATTGCGGGCTATTTCTGGAACCTAACCCCCGCGATAAACGAGGGATTACTGTAGTGTATTAATGCACATTTCTGCGTCCTGATTGGCTAAGGGACTGTAGACCTTTGCCGATTCGTCAGTCATTCTCCTCCGTGTCTCCGGTGAGTGTGTGACTCTGAAGTGCTGTATGTTTGCAAGTTTTCTCCCCGACAAAACCCGCCACAGCGAAGCGGCGCCAGGACGAAGAGGCTCGGTCATAAGAACTGTGAAATACACACGAAATATATATATATAAATATATATTTTGGTTTTGTTCTATAATACTGAGCTTTTTTTGTTGAAAATCTATGAAAGTTTGAGTGTTTAAACAAGAGAGAAATGTGAGAAAATGTTCAGTCCAGTGTGAGAAAAGTGTATAATGTGTGTGGTGAGGCGTTTACAGCCTTAAAACATGGAGAATAATTGTAAAATATAAAGCTGACGACTTTGCGGATTTTGCTTATCGTGGGTTATTTTTAGAACGCAACCACCACGATAAACGAGGAACCAAAGAGGCACCAGAGCCGCAGGTTGCCGACCCCTGGACTAGTATATGCCCATGGACCACTGATATAAGGACACATGAGAATAGAACATACCGGTGCTTCATTTTAATATTGAAAATCACATTCTAGTGTGTTTATTATCACTGCGGTATCAGACTTGAGTATCAAGTCTATTCCTTAGTGTCAAAACCAAATTTGATTTAAAAATTTTTATTATTATCCTTTATAGAGCAGTGGGCAGCACATCTTTCAGGCGCCCGGGGACCCATCTCTGTGATCTTATTGCTAGGCTTGGTCAGGACCTCAGCTGGAGGATATTACCTATGGAGCATGATTTAGTATTTAGTATTTAGTAGACAATGATTTAGTATTGTCTATAAATCTATAATATACTGTATAATGCAAAAGAGTGATGAAGAATGATGGGTGCACTGGTGGACACAGGTTTGACACAGCAGGCCCATCTGTGTGTGTGTGTGTGTGTGTGTGGTTTAGGGAATGAAGGGGATGGAGGGGGTACAGACGGAGCAGATAGTCACCAAGTGAAGGAAGCAGCAGCTGTGGTCACGCCCCTGTGCTCTGGATCATAAAGAACACACAGACAGAGCTGTCAATCATCACAGGTAACGCTCACTCACAGCTGAAGGGGACACCAGCTCTGTTAGACATGCTTTAGGTTGGGTGCAGGGGCCATTGTAACTCCACTGTATATCAGTTTACATTTTTTATTTGATTGATCATTTCAACTTTGGTCAATCTTGGTGATAGGGCAATCGACAGGTCTACAGCCGTGTGGCAGTAAGAGCACATGGTGCTGATTTAAGCTCTTGGCAAAAGGAGAAATTCAATTTGTCAACTGGACAAAAGTTTAGCTACACTAAACTACACTGCCACACCTATTTGTTTACAGTTTCTGTTAGTTAGGTAAGACTATTAAATATGCAGTGGGAGTGGAGTGTGGGGTCTTTTTAGCAGAACCATTCAGGGCCATAATGGTGTTTTCATACCTCTGGACCTGACCTGGCTAACCCTATTGTTTTCTTTGTTTGTTTTGATTTAGGTTTTTATAAATGGGAGACAAATGATGTCTGAGACCTCTTTCTGTTCAAGAAGGGTTCTCTTTCTAGACAAAAACAGCCTCTTTAACTCCCCTCTCAAACCAGTTCTTTTCTCTGGCTCAGATCTGGACCTCACTGTCCTCAAAGGAGTGGCCCGTGGCTTTTAGGTGGAGATGTACGACAGACTGAGGTCCACTCTGGCTCTCAGACATCCTCTGTCTCCCATTTAACACCAAAATCAAAACAAAGAAAACAATAAGGCTAGCCAGGTCAGGTCAGAAATTCAATTTGTCAACTGGACAAAAGTTTATTTGGTTGGATACTTATCGCAGCTCATCCAAACAGGTGGACAGTGTCCACCTGTTCTGGTCAGATGCAGGTGGACACTGTCTATATCTGCCTCAAGGGAGGAGCTAACAACAGTGAAATTACTCTGAGACAACCACACTTATTTGTTTACAGTTTCTGTTAGTTAGCTAGGCCTATTGAATATGCACTGAGTGTGGGGTCTTGTTAGCCTAACCATTTAGCAGCATAACCATTCAGGGCCATAATGGATTCCATGGATTCTACCTGGACAACTATGGGATTCTACACGAAAAAATGTAGAATTCAAAATTCAAATAGCATAGACAGATAGATTAGTGCAGTTTGAAAACTAGAGATGTTCACAGATTCTCTAGCATTCAAACTGCACAAACATATCTATGCTAATATCCATCCATTTTCTTCCGCTTATCCGGGGCCGGGTCGCCGGGGCAACAGTCTGAACAGGGACTCTCAGACTTCCTTCACCCGGGGCCTCCTCCCAGCGGGACATGCCCAGAACACCTCCCGAGGGAGGCGTCCAGGAGGCATCCGGAACAGATGCCCGAGCCACCTCAGCTGGCGCCTCTCGACATGGAGGAGCAGCGGCTCTACTCTGAGCTCCTCCCATGTGACTGAGCTCCTCACCCTATCTCTAAGGGCTAATATCTACATCATGAAATTGATTTTTAATTTTAATGAATTACTTATTACTTAAGGTTAGTTTTGCTCAGAAGTTGTTTGCTAATGCTAGTCGTTCTCTTTTAAGCTTTCGTCTTTCTTACCTTGATAGTTGTGGGTAAATTCTGCATGGAAGACTGCGGATTCTTTGTGGACCTTGTTGGTTGAATACACAAGACATTTCCACAGACATTTTGCCATAGAAATCCATTAACTGGAAGTTCCGCAACCCTAAAATGTGGAACATCTGGCCATTGTGAAAAAAGGTCTATTGCCCAGCCTCACTGCTAACCATAAGGAGTTGGCCCCAGGAGAGGCATAGAGGAGGGCACATAGAGGGCACAGAGGGGGGCACAGGAGCAGAGGGGCACTCACCGATCTGATGAAGGGCAGGTTGAGCAGGGCTCCCAGCACAGGGATCCTCCTGATGAAGCCCACCACCACTGGAAAGAAACCCCTAGAGACACATACACACACATACACTCAGCACTGGGACAACAGTATGGCGGCACTATATAAGAACACAGTGCCCCCTAGTGGTGGCTCTGGTTACTTTACCACTTGTACTAGATTCTGACTTGATCAGCTTCAAGTGGCTGGAAGTTGTCTTGCCCGAGCACAAGTGTTAGGTGTAACTGAAATACAAATACTTACTTACTGTGACTGGATAATGACATTAAAGGAAAAGTTACGTTTTTTACAATCTGAGCCTTATTTTGGTAATAAAACAAGTTGTTTTACTCACCCATAGCACTTTGGTGTCATATGGAGCACTTCCAGAGATGTTTTAGATTTGCGATCTCCATAATATGAGTTCTCGGGGCACATGTTTGCAGTCTCCAAATAACACAAACTTTAGCACTTTTCAAATCATAGAAGCTCGATGTCTTTAGTCTACGATTTCGTTTGAAGGAAAAGTGGCCTGTAATCCGAGATTTAGCCATAGTTTCGAGTAGATGAGGAGGACAGTGCGCATGTGCGGACTGTGCTCTCAGCTCCCGGGACCCAAACATGAAACGCAAAGCTGTAAACTATGGATAAATCTCGGATTACAGGCCACTTTTGACTCAAATGAAATCGTAGACTAAGACATCGAGCTTCTATGATTTGAAAAGTGCTAAAGTTTGTGTTATTTGGAGCCCGCACGGGGCATATTACATGCTCAGAGAATATATTATATGCCCCGAGCAATGGCTAGAAGTCGCGCTAGGCTAACGCTAATCTAAAACATCTCCGGAAATTCTCCATATGACACCAAAGTGCTATGGGTGAGTAAAACAACTTGTTTTATTACCGAAATAAGGCTCAGATTGTAAAAAACGTTACTTTTCCTTTAAGTAACCTAGTAGTGTAACGCATTACTGTGAAAATATTTAAATTACAGTCACTGACAAAGTACAGAGACATGACTTTTGCCTTCAGATAACCACCTCAGAGGCAGAGATGCAAACTGTAACAGTGCCGTAATGTTACACATGTCTATAGTTGGTGTGATGACATTCGAAACAGTTTAAACAAGTAATTTCTTGTTTAGCTTTATTCAAATATAAAAAACTAAATCAAAGCATGTTTGATTCATTTATACAATTTTACAGAACAGTAATCCCAAGGTAATGTAAATAAGTTTTTTGAGGAAGTAACCAAGTAGTAAAAGTTGATTTAGCAGAATCAGATCAGTTTGCATTAAAGGAGAATTAAGGTTTTTTACAATCTGAGCCTTATTTCGGTAATAAAACAAGTTGTTTTACTCACCCATAGCACTTTGGTGTCATTTGGAGCATTTCCGGAGATGTTTTAGTTTGACGCTATCCATAACGTGAGTGCTCGGGGCACATGTTTGCGGCCTCCAAATAACAAAAACTTTAGCAGTTTTCAAATTATAGAAGCTCAATGTCTTAGTCTACACTTTCGTTTGAGTCAAAAGTGTCCTGTAATCTGAGATTTATCCATAATTTACAGTTTTGCGTTTCATGTTTGGGTCCCGAGAGCTGAGAGCGAAATAAGATGTGACTCCGCACATGCGCACTGTCCTCCTCATCTACTCGAAATTATGGATAAATCTCAGATTACAGGACACTTTTGACTCAAACAAAAGTGTAGACTAAGACATTGAGCTTCTAAGATTTGAAAAGTGCTAAAGTTTGTGTTATTTGGAGACCGCAAACATGTGCCCCGAGAACTCACGTTACGGAGATCGCTAAACTAAAACATCTCCGGAAGTGCTCCATATGACACCAAAGTGCTATGGGTGAGTAAAACAGCTTGTTTTATTACCAAAATAAGGCTCAGATTGTAAAAAAAACCTTAATTCTCCTTTAATAGATGATTCTTGTATGGCATTGGTGCACTTCTGAGGCCGCAGGACGATTCGCGACTTGCAATGGGCATTTTAATGACAGAAAATGTGTAAGAGTATAAAAACAGCAGCAGTGTGAACCTGAAGAGGAGGAAGAAGCCGTAGAGCTCCAGGACAACCCCAATGATGGGCCACCCGATGAGCACGATGATCACCCCACCCAGGAACAAGCTGCTGGCCTTCAGCTTGTGTCTCTGGAAGAAGAAGCGGAAAGTCCTCTCCAGGCCGATGACGAAGGCCAGACCCACCACGAATAAAACCTGTCAAACAAACACCAAGGGAACCAGCACAGAGGGCGGAGATGTTTGAACACACACATGAGCTGTGACGGTTCATGTTAAAGGAGCACTGTAGAACTTTTCTGGTTTTCCCTGTTCATCTACAGGAAAATGTTATGGATTTGCCTGGAATGTTCAGCCACATGTTGATAAATACTGTATATGTATCTAAAATTCTCCATGGAGACAGATATGACATACCATGGAACATTGTTGGATCTCCATCAAGACAACAAGTTGTCCAGAAAAGTTAAACAGTATACCATTAAATCAACATTTGCAAAAAGTGTTTTATTTATTTAAAAAATAAATAAAACCATTGTAACAAACAGACAAGGGAAAGTAACATAGACAGATGTAACTTAGACTAAAAGGCTTTTTATAAATGTAAATGGTCTGAAGGAGGGCCTTGTACTGCTTGTTTCCATGGAAATGTTTTTTTTTTCTGGTGACATGCTACCTCCAAAAAGTTACATGGTTTAGCTTTAAGTTTTAGTTTAGGTTTACCTGACAAATACATTTTGTATTTCTTAATTAATTGAATATATTGGATGAGCTGCGAAATGTATTCAACCAAATAAACTTTGTCCAGTTGACAAACAGAATTTCTCCTTTTGCCATAATTCAATATTAATTCAAATGACATTTTATCCCTGCTCATGCTCTGTGTTGAGTTAAAAAATAAGGAAATAATTCATTAGATTTTTAATCTTCATTCTTATTTGTTTAGTTCTCATTTGCAAAAAATGCTATCACCAACTAGATCATTATTGTACATTAATATAATAACAACAATATTGATCTACAACAGCTTATAGGGCTGTACTCAAAATATCAATGCAGCAAAACATTCTATCCTGAACTTTTAAACAATGCATTAGAAAATGTTGAATTATACACTTAATTATCTTCTAAAACTGCATTAAAGCTGAATCTGCGTGTGTGAAAAAGTGACCTTTTTGACATTAAGGACATGAACATGAAATACAACATACAGGACAACACAGGATTACTCAATCAATATAACTCTAAGTAATTCAAATATAAAGGAACACAGTGATGTGTTTCTGTAATTTAAAGTTCTTCTATTTAAACTAGTGTCAGTAGCATGCTGCTGTGCTGCAGGACTCACATTGCCAATGGCTAAGAGGGCTTTGTCAAAGAACAGGATCATCCCGAAGAAAAGGAAGAACACGCCGAAGCCCGTCAGGCCCATGCCAATCTCTGTCCACCCAAAACACACACACACACAGAGTTAGATTGGTTAGAATGATTTATAGTTTAGGCATATGATGAGAACAGTGTACTGGTGAGGGGGTAAAATTAGGGACATTAGGGACCAACAGTGAGCAGATGTGACATTGTTTTGATTCAGGAGTCAGTTCTTAAAGATCCCATGACATGGTACTTCTTGATGCTTTTATATGGCTCCTTAATGGTTCCCTAATACTGTAAATGAATCCTTCTTCAAAATCAACACTCACTGCATGAGAAACAGAGATAAGATGAGAAAGAGTAATTTTTCTGACTCTGAACACTCTATAATGGGCGTTGTTGCTTTAATGCAAATGAGAAAAAAGGTGGCCAATAGTAGAGGGTGGGGGCGTGGCCAAACGCTCCGCTCAGAGCTGACAGCTGATCCATTTTCTTGTTTTTGCACGGGGGGAGAGATTTGAAGCGTTCCATTGAAAAATAAACACATTTCCACAGAAAATAAAATTAAACCACTGCTGTTCAAAGGTCCAGAGGCTCAGATAAAGGACTTCCGAGCCTAGAAACACTCGGACGTGCCTCCAGGCAAATAAAAAAAACGCATTTCGCATTGCCTAGCGCATTCGCAGTCCAAACTCTCTGGGCGTGATTTACAGAGACGCTGAGTACAGACAGACGGGGGTGGAGCTGCATTTGCATTTCTTTTTTCGATCTGACGTCAATAAGGTGCCTTGTTCAAACTCGCCCGTTTGAGCTCTGTTTTTTTGTAACGCAGAAAAGGATCGCAAATGCTCAGTTTAGACATTTCGCAACTTTTAACCATGGGGGGGGCCTAAACAGGGTAGGGGAGCTCACATTAACGTTCAAAAACCTCAGAAAGTGAAAATTTCATGCCATGGGACCTTTAAAGATGCACTGTGGAACCTTTTAGTTAAGCGTTCATCTGCTTTTCTCCATGGAGATGCCATGCCACATTGCCAACACAATTTCACAGTATGGCAACATTTCTCCATAGAGACAAGCAGCTGACCCTACCAGTTCTATTCCAGGTGTGGTCTGTGGAGAAGTGTCCTCACAATAAGTGTGCATGAGGACATTCTCAAGGGATTTTTACGCGTGATGGAACAGGTTAAATGCCATACTGTGGAACACCAGGGCAGTAACATTTCCATGGAGATAATAAAGCCTCCAAAAAGTTAGCGCACGCTTAAAGCTTTAAACCAACAATTACAATGAGCTGGGACTGAACTCTATAAAATGGACATTAGCGACTAGCACAAGTTCAGACGAGAATCGAGGCGAACATTTCACAATCGGCTCTTACTCTGAGAATCCGTCAGCGAAATCATGTTGCCTTCCACCTGCTACAACACTTTTAAAAAAGAAATAAAAGTCAGCCTCCTGTCACAGCCGCCATGACAGCCACGTCTTCCGGAAACACACCGCGCCATTTCCGCCAAAACACCAAAACACAGTCTGTCCCCGCCGAGCCGAGCCAAAACAGAGCCCATCCAAAGCTTCCGAAATGCGTTAGATGATTGATAAATACTGTAGTGATGGTAAAATGAAGCCCCATGAAGCACTGGAGCATCACAGCCAACTTCCGCACAGGGTTCAAAGATTCAGCTGTTTGCTCCACTGCGCCATCATGTGGACACAAAATGTAACCCGCCCATTCATTTGTGTCCTTTATACTGGACGTTGAGTTAACCAGTCTGACTTTTAAGACCAGGCCTGGACTGGTAATCGGGCATACCGGGCATTTTCCCGGTGGGCCGACAGTCCTAGGGGCCGATGCCCTTCTTTTTTTTTTTTTTTTACTTAGAGACCGGCCCACAGTTTAGGACTGAACCAGGACTAAACCAGGACTAAATCAGGATTGAACCAGGACTAAATCAGGATTGAACCAGGACTAAACCAGGACTACATCAGGTCTGAACCAAGACTAAACCAGGTCTGAACCAGGACTAAACCAGGTCTGAACCAGGACTAAACCAGGACTAATCAGGTCTAAATCAGGACTAAACCAGGTCAGAACCAGGACTAAACCAGGACTAAATCAGGATTGAACCAGGACTAAACCAGGTCTGAACCAGGACTAAACCAGGACTACATCAGGTCTGAACCAAGACTAAACCAGGTCTGAACCAGGACTAAACCAGGTCTGAACCAGGACTAAACCAGGACTAATCAGGTCTAAATCAGGACTAAACCAGGTCAGAACCAGGACTAAACCAGGACTAAATCAGGATTGAACCAGGACTAAACCAGGTCTGAACCAGGACTAAACCAGGACTACATCAGGTCTGAACCAGGACTAATCAGGTCTAAATCAGGACTGAACCAGGTCTGAACCAGGACTAAACCAGGACTACATCAGGTCTGAACCAGGACTAAACCAGGACTACTGTAAATCAGGTCTGAACCAGGACTAAACCAGGACTAATTATGAGGGGCTGGTCTAAGCCAAAAATGCCAGAGCCATTTTTTTGTCCCAGTCCAGACCTGTTTAAGACTCTAGTTTGTGGCTGCCTTATGATAAAAAAAAATAAATAATAATAAATTCAAAAACATAAACAAGTAAATAAATAAATAATTAATAAAATATAAATAAAAAGTACTACTGCAATAGCCTTTTCTATGGTCTACCCTCCAAAACTCTCAACAAACTCCAATACATTCAAAACTCTGCTGCCCGCCTCCTCACCCACACCCGCTCCCGAGACCACATCACTCCTGTCCTCCAAAACCTCCACTGGCTCCCCATCCCTCAGCGCATCCAATTCAAAGTCCTCCTCCTGACCCACAAAGCCCTCCATAACCTGGCCCCATCATACCTCTGTGACCTCCTGCACCGCCACACCCCATCCCGCTCCCTCCATTCCTCCGACGCCAACCTCCTGTCCCTCCCCTACAGGACCAAGCTCCGAACCTGGGGTGACAGAGCCTTCTCCATTGCTGCCCCCACCCTCTGGAACTCACTCCCACAACCTCTCTGTGACTGCTCTGACCTCCCCACCTTTAAAAAACTGCTCAATACTCACCTTTTTAAAACTGCTTTTAATGTTTCTTAATGTTTAATGTTTTTCTGATTGTTTATTGTTTTGTTACTTGTTTTATTACTGATTTTACCTCTTGTACAGCGTCTTTGAGTGTCTTGAAAAGCGCTTTATAAATAAAATGTATTATTAAAAAGTAATAAATAAACATGCATAAATAAGTAAACAAATAAATAAATACAAATATAAATAAAATAAAATAAAAAATAAATAAGAAATTAAAAGGGAATCTAAAAACTTTTTGAGGTGACTGTAGAAGCTTGTCAGAGACGTTGGTCGTCAGGTTGTTAACTTCACGTGGATTTAACACTATTAACGTCCATTACAGAGGACATGTTACAACATTATGAAAAAACAAACAAAAAAAAACCAAAATGTAAATGCTAAGGTGTTCATTTACCTCCAAGTATAAAATAATAATAATAATAATTTAGATACACTTTTTTCTTTGGGTCCCAGGAGGACATGCTGAGTGCTTACAGTTAAATGTTGGAGGTTGAAAGAGAAGTTTGAGGATTTGGAGTTGTGATGTAAAATGTGCTTGTGTTACTTTGTTTATGTCTTTGCTTATGCAACAAGTGAATCTGTTCCATAAAGACAAAAATACATTTATAGATAAGTGTCAGTGTTTATAGAGGTCCACATATCTGCTGTCAAACTAACAGATGTTTTAGCCACAGGCTTTGGCTTTTTCCTTGGCTTCCTTGTATCTCTTCTCCACCATGGCTTCCAAAGTCTAAAAAAAAGTACAATCTTGAAATGGCTAATATGATGAAATAGTGCAAATGATGGGTTCACATACAAGTACTTACCTGCCGTGTGGGGAGAACATAAGAAGGAGCCAAAGCTTTTACAAGCTTTCTGAAGCCACTGCCCTCAACAATGGAAAAGCACTGAGAATCCTATCACCATATCCACCAACACCTCAGGCAAGTCAACCTTCTCATCTGAAGGAAATGACATATATACATGCTTTTTACAACTCAAATATACATAAATTAAATTTGTGTGATACAAATACACAGTGTAATTATAGAGCTGTCAATCATCATAAAATGGCCTACCAGAGACGGGTTCAACCTGGTTGGCCTCTTCATTGCTATGCAAGGCTCCATAGAGCCTTAGCATAGATGAGCCCCAGTTCTTTAGAACACACAGACACTAGGGGTGTCCAAAATAATCGTCATGACAATGCATCGCGATACTAACTTTCACAATATACTGCATCGATTCTTGATGCCAAAAATCGATTATTATTAATAATTTAATATTTTATAATTTAATATTAATAAATAAATAATTCGTTTTTTTTAAAATAAATCCTATGCACTTTTTTCTTTGTGAAAGGGTATTGTTTGTTATGATGGGACCTACCTCCAAAATGGCAAATGTTTGAACATCATTTTTTGTTTTAGAAAAAATCCTCTGCACTTTTTTTGTGATTGGTTTGGTTTATTTGTTTTTGTTATTCAATAAATTCAGTTCTGAATTGAGTTGCTCAGAGTTCTGTATCAATTGAAGACACGACCCAGATACACAGACACTGATATTTAAGTTATCCTCTTTTTTTTGGTACATTTTCACTGAAGTATGTCGAATATATTGCAATGCATCACAATAATTCAAGTATCGTGATGCATCGTGATAGTATCACATTGTGGCATATGAATCGTGATTCGAATTGAATCGTGACTTCTTTGCCAATACCCACCCCTACCAGACACTTCACCTAAAAAAAACAAGTATTCAGAAAAGGGAAATGTGAACAATAAAGTTCATGTGTTGTCATATTTGTGTTATTACATAATTATTGCTATTCCTTACCTTATTAGGTGAGCTCAAAATGCTCCCAAACTGGGGGAAATCTCCTCTTTCTTGCTGGTTCCATTGCAAAAAAAGAAGCTCGAATCTGATGCCAAAAGACGCGTAATAACCCAAAAACACAGAATGTGAGGCTGTTTCACGGTCCCTTTTATTTCGAATTGTGCGCCAAACACTTCCTGAATCAGTCACGTGGTACGTGTCGGTACCCGATGTGGGCGGAAGTACCTGATGTGGGCTCTGTGTTCGCACATGCGCAGTTTGTGTATTGTTGTACGGGTTTCACCACAGTGCCCGATTCGTTCCTTGCAGTTGGTTTACGGCTCTGTCTACAGATTACAGGGTGGTTGTCTCGTGTGGTTTATCTGTCTTTTTTATCTATCTTTTTGTATCTTTATCTTTTTTATACATTTTATTATTATTATTATTATTATTATTATTATTATTATTATTATTTTCTATTTGGAGGTAAATTAACACCTTAGCATTTGCATTTTGTTAATTTTATTTTTATTCCTCATGTTGTCCTCTGTAATGGACGTAAGGAACATTTTGGTGTTAAATCCACGTGAAGTTAACAACCTAACAAAAACATTTTTTTTAAGGTTCTACAGTTGCCTCAAAAAGTTCTTAGACTCACTTTTAATTTCTTATTTATTTTTTATATATTATGTATTTTTTAATACATAATATAATGCATTAATTTATTTATTTGAGTATTTATTTACATACTTATTTTTATTTTTGATGTATAATTAATTAATTTATTTATTATTTATTTATTACATTTTTTATCTTTATCTATCTATCTATCATGCCGAAAATTGCCTTCGTTGTCAAAATACGTCTCTGTCGTAAATAAAATAAATAATCCACACACAAAAAAAGCCCGGATCGGGCAGGAAAACCCGCCTTCTTCCTGATACGTCATGATACGTCATTACACGTCATTGTGCGCATGTGCAGAACACACAGCCCACATCAGGTACTTTCGCCCACATCAGGCACCCACACGCCTCACCGGTCACGTGACTGGTGGGACCTTTCAAAATAAAAGTGCAGTTCCTCCCTGCGCCTCGTGGTGTCGCAGGTTGTAGTTTGTTGGTTGTAGTTTGAGAGAGTCAGTGATGAGTGATTGAAAAAAGTGAAGGTTTTGTATTTGAGGTTAGTATTTAAGGTGCCCTTTTCAGTTCAGTACTACATGATACGAGGTTTCTGGTGTATTGACAGTTTACCGTTTTAGGTGCACTTGTGGTTATTTGAAGTTTGAATTTCAGGTTTAGTTTGGCCTAATTTAGCTAAACTAGGCTGGTTAGAATGGCACCCAAAACACAAAAAAGAACAATCAGAAATGACTATGAAACTATCCCACCTATTTGTTTACAGACCAACAGACAGAAACTGAAAACAAAGAGGTGGGATAGTTTCAGAATCATTTCACTGTAGTTAGCGCCCCCTTCAGGCAGATATAAGCAGTGTCCATCAGCACTCTAACCAGAACTGACGAAGTAGTTTGGATGAGCTGCGAAACATATTTGACCAAATGAACTTTTTCCAGTCGACAAATTGAATTTCTCCTTTTACCATTATTTATTGACTGTAAACTGAAATAAAAACTGTACATTTAAATGAAGATCTGAAATAAAACAATATAAAATACAATGACTTAAATGATTATTGTATTTACGAGGTCGTCAGGTCAGAGTCAGGTCAGAGTCAGGAGAGTCTGAGCCTGGAGGAGTTTAATGTCCAGCAGGTGGCAGTGTTCAGTAAAACACTACTGATACAGAATCAATACAGAATCCTTACAGTTTGGCAGTGTGTTGAAACGCTTCCTAAAGCTTCATCTGCCCATCACTCGGTAGGTCCTCAGACTCTGAGGCGGAGGAGCATCCTGCGTGTCTCCGGTGTTCGTTAAGGCGTCATCGTTATAGAAACAAATCCTCACGCAAATATAAACTGGAACGACACTGGAAAATAATTCCCTAAATCTTCCCAACCGATCGACTTCTATGCAAATTCAAGGAAACTGAAACAGCTTCTGCCAAAGCAGAACCCACCCCGTCTCTTTTCCTCTGATCTGGAAACAAAAAAACATCCTTCAGTATTGATCCGGACGCTCAGACACAAACCCACTTCTGTCATAAACACAGAGATGAAAGTGGCCAATCATGAAAAAAGCGGAAAGTCACGGCACCCCCCCCCCCGGGGAAAAAAAAAAAAATTCCGGGGGGGGGTCCAAAACTTTAATAAATAGCAATAAAACACATTTTTAAACAATTGTTGTGTTTTTTTATTTGAAAGTTGATATCAAAACACGGCACTGACCCCGATTTTGCGACATCAAAGTCTGATAACGAGTCGAGAGAGCGCACTCGCGGCGCAGCTCGTGCGGTGTCCGCAGCACCAGAAGAGCACACAAGCTCGCGCGGCCCCGCACACATGTACAAGTTTAATACGAGACATGTACTTTTGTTTCTGAATACGGGACGATTACATTTTTCAACGGACGGTTGGCGACCATAAACACAATTATACATATATAATACACAATAATCCGCTAAAAAGCGGAACTCTTTCATCCCTGTAAACAAGAGAAAATATTTAAACCTGTGTGTTTATACACTTGATACTGAAATATGTTGTACAAAACAGTGTAATTGAAATCAGGTTAAACACGAGTAGTTTAACTAAACAAATCCCTGTTGTTGCTTATGTGTGTGCTTATGAGCGTCTGATTGGCTGGTGTGTTCAAGCAGAGCGTCTGATTGGCTGGTGTGTTCGAGCAGAGCGTCTGATTGGCTGGTGTGTTCGAGCAGAGCGTCTGATTGGCTGGTGTGTTCGAGCAGAGCGTCTGATTGGTTGGTGTGTTCGAGCAGAGCGTCTGATTGGCTGGTGTGTTCGAGCAGAGCGTCTGATTGGCTGGTGTGTTCGAGCAGAGCGTCTGATTGGTTGGTGTGTGCGGCGTTTGCTCGGTCCAGTTGGCAGTAACCGTTGGGCTCACCTGAACCTGAACACACCTGGGGGGGAAAAAAAAAAGATTTGATTTTTAGTATTTTTGAATCTGAAAACTTTGAAAACAAATGAGGATTTTTACAAAACTGGACAAGGAAACAGGGAGTAAAATGTGCGAGCTTTAAACCAGCGGGAGCGAAACTTCAGAATGTTCCGTACAGAGCTTTAATAAGGTGCGGTCGGTCTGGACTCGTGATGTTGCTGTAAATAGAACCGTTCTTGGTATTTGGGCCGACGGAACCTGAAGCAACACATCCACATCCACATCCACAGCCCGGACCCGGACCCGGACCCGGACCCGGACCAGGACCAGGACCAGGACCAGAGCCGGACTGTCTGCTCAGCTGTGGAAGTTCAGAACCAAGCCACAAACCTACAGATCTGTGCTCACCTCGAGCTCTACAGAAACGGGACCAGGACCAGGGCCGTGACCAGGAGCAGGAGCAGGACCGGGACCGGGACCAGGGCAGGACATCTTCTTCTTTAGAACTACAGCCAGAGCCAGAGCCAGGACCAGGACCAGGACCGAGACTGGGACTCCCACTTTGAGTCCCAAACCAGGACCAGAACCAGGACGGGGACCAGCACCAGGACCAGGGGTTGGAGGAGGAACTGAAGTAGAGACAGAGGTTAAACAAACAGACATGTGAGAGACACCAGAGAGAAGCTGAGGCTGAAGCTGAGGCTGAAGCTGAAGCTGAAGCTGAAGCTGAAGCTGAAGCTGAAGCTGACCTGGACAGGTTATTTTCTTGCACTCCAGAGTGCCCCCGTTTCCCTCACATATCGGGTCTGTGTTTGGATCAGTGACATAACAAAGGCCAATGGCCTGATGCTGCTCCCCTCTGCAGACCCAACACGGTTCCGGCCTGACAGGTGTCTGAGAGGTGCATTCTGGGAAAGCGGAGCTCCGGTTCTTTCGCACAAACAGGTTTGTATCATCTTTATTATTGTCATAAATCCGCTCGACGTCCAGAGGCACAGAGATGCACACCTGCACAAACAAGAGCGTCAGATGCCCTCCCGTGTGTGTCAGATGCCCTCCCCCTGTGTGTGTGTGTGTCAGATACCCTCCCCCGTGTGTCAGATGCCCTCCCCCGTGTGTCAGATGCCCTCCCCCTGTGTGTGTGTGTGTCAGATACCCTCCCCTGTGTGTGTGTGTCAGATGCCCTCCCCTGTGTGTGTGTGTCAGATGCCCTCCCGTGTGTGTGTGTGTGTGTCAGATGCCCTCCCCCGTGTGTCAGATGCCCTCCCGTGTGTGTGTGTGTGTCAGATGCCCTCCCCCGTGTGTCAGATGCCCTCCCGTGTGTGTGTGTGTGTCAGATGCCCTCCCCCGTGTGTGTCAGATGCCCTCCCCCGTGTGTGTCAGATGCCCTCCCCCGTGTGTGTCAGATGCCCTCCCTTGTGTGTGTCAGATGCCCTCCCTTGTGTGTGTCAGATGCCCTCCCTTGTGTGTGTCAGATGCCCTCCCTTGTGTGTGTCAGATGCCCTCCCTTGTGTGTGTCAGATGCCCTCCCCCGTGTGTGTCAGATGCCCTCCCCCGTGTGTGTCAGATGCCCTCCCGTGTGTGTGTGTGTGTGTCAGATGCCCTCCCCCGTGTGTGTCAGATGCCCTCCCCCATGTGTGTCAGATGCCCTCCCCCGTGTGTGTCAGATGCCCTCCCTTGTGTGTGTCAGATGCCCTCCCCCGTGTGTGTCAGATGCCCTCCCCCGTGTGTGTCAGATGCCCTCCCGTGTGTGTGTGTGTGTGTCAGATGCCCTCCCCCGTGTGTGTCAGATGCCCTCCCCCATGTGTGTCAGATACCCTCCCCTGTGTGTCAGATGCCCTCCCCTGTGTGTCAGATGCCCTCCCCCGTGTGTGTCAGATGCCCTCCCCTGTGTGTCAGGTGCAGGTGGGTGGGGGTCACCTTGTAGAGTCCTACTCCGGTCACACCAAACATCTCAGGGCGTTTCAGTATCAGTATCAGGACGATCCACCGTGACAGACGGGTGTCCATCATCAGGGTCACAGGTCAGATCTGGAGAAACACAAGAACGAACTGTGACCCACAGGTGACCCACAGGTGATATAAATCATGTTGGATTTGAATGTTTTTACACTATAAAATATAAAATTATACTATTTTAAAGTGAAATCAAAAGATTTCGCGACCCCCCTGCAGTACCTCCGCGACCCCCCTAGGGGTCGCGACCCCCCTGTTGAAGACCTCTGCTTTAAGTCATTGGACAAAGATAGAAATGGAAATTGATCAAGAAAAAAAACACAAAATCATGCTAAGGACTAAACCAGGACTAAACCAGGATTGAACCAAGACTAAACCAGGCCTGAACCAGGACTAAACCAGGACTAAACCAGGTCTAAACCAGGACTAAACCAGGTCTAAACCAGGTCTAAACCAGGACTGAACCAGGACTGAACCAGGACTGAACCAGGACTGAACCAGGTCTAAACCAGGACTGAACCAGAACTGAACCAGAACTGAACCAGGTCCAAACCAGGACTGAACCAGGTCTAAACCAGGTCTAAACCAGGCCTGAACCAGACTCAATCAGGCCTGAACCAGGACTGAACCAGGACTGAACCAGGACTGAACTAGGACTGAACTAGGACTGAACTAGGACTAAACCAGGTCTAAACCAGGTCTAAACCAGGACTGAACCAGGACTGAACCAGGACTGAACCAGGACTGAACCAGGACTGAACCAGGACTGAACCAGGTCTAAACCAGGTCTAAACCAGGTCTAAACCAGGTCTAAACCAGGACTGAACCAGGACTGAACCAGGACTGAACCAGGACTGAACCAGGACTGAACTAGGACTAAACCAGGTCTAAACCAGGACTGAACCAGGACTGAACCAGGACTGAACCAGAACTGAACCAGGACTGAACCAGGACTAAACCAGGTCTAAACCAGGTCTAAACCAGGACTGAACCAGGACTGAACCAGGACTGAACTAGGACTAAACCAGGTCTAAACCAGGACTGAACCAGGACTGAACCAGGACTGAACCAGGACTGAACCAGGACTGAACCAGGACTGAACCAGGTCTAAACCAGGTCTAAACCAGGCCTAAACCAGGCCTAAACCAGGTCTAAACCAGGACTGAACCAGGACTGAACTAGGACTAACCCAGGTCTAAACCAGGTCTAAACCAGGACTGAACCAGGACTGAACCAGGTCTAAACCAGGTCTAAACCAGGTCTAAACCAGGACTAAACCAGGTCTAAACCAGGTCTAAACCAGGCCTAAACCAGGCCTAAACCAGGCCTAAACCAGGACTAAACCAGGCCTGAACCAGGACTGAACCAAGATTAAACCAGAACTGAACCAGGACTAAACCAGGCCTGAACCAGGACTGAACCAAGACTAAACCAGAACTGAACCAGGTCTAAACCAGGACTGAACCAGGACTAAACCAGGACTAAACCAGGTCTAAACCAGGTCTAAACCAGGACTGAACCAGGTCTAAACCAGGTCTAAACCAGGTCTAAACCAGGTCTAAACCAGGTCTAAACCAGGACTGAACCAGGTCTAAACCAGGACTGAACCAGGACTAAACCAGGACTAAACCCCACCAACCTAAACATGCGCCATAGGTAAAATTCTCCAGCTTAGGGCCTGACCAAAGCCTAAATAACAAAACAAAATCATGGGGATGGTCCCCGGGTCAAATATAGAAACAACTTCTCCTGTGTGAGATCAATAAAGGTCAATCTTCTAATCCTTGACCACTGTAAGGCGCTTTGTGTTACAATTTTGTATGAAAAGCGCCTTATAAATATTTGATTCATTGATTGATTGAAACCAGGACTGACTTCTGGACTGACTTCCAGGACTTCTGGACTGAACCAGGACTGAACCAGGACTGAACCAGGACTGAACCAGGTCTAAACCAGGTCTAAACCAGGTCTAAACCAGGTCTAAACCAGGTCTAAACCAGGTCTAAACCAGGTCTAAACCAGGTCTAAACCAGGCCTGAACCAGGACTAAACCAGGTCTGAACCAGGTCTGAACCAGGACTAAACCAGGTCTAAACCAGGTCTAAACCAGGACTGAACCAGGACTGAACCAGGACTGAACCAGGACTGAACCAGGACTGAACCAGGACTGAACCAGTCAAACTGACTGAGGGACTTTTCACGCATCTTCATTAATATGCATTGTCCCTTCCAAATAAGCGAATAAATAAAAAAAAGTAGTTGAAACTGACCTTCAAGTTTCACGTGTTTAAAGTGAAAAACATTAGAGAAAACGGTTTAAAACTCAAATGGCTCGTGTTAGTAGTACAAAAGTGAACTTACCGGTGATTTTATGGGTCCGGATCAGGCGCATAACAAACAGATCCTCCAGGTGTCTGGTCCGGTGCATGTGTGAAAACAGCACACGCCCCGGGCCTGCTAAAGGCTAAAGGGGCCCATCCCCTTTAGCCTAAAGGGGACGGGCCCGTCTACATAAACGTCCTGAATCCGAGAACGCAACCCGCTCAAACAGACGAGTCCGACACACGCCCTTTTCCCGGAGCTTCTGTCGGAGGTTCTGCGGACTGTTTCTGTCTGGTGCAAACGCCATTTTTACTTCGCCGTCCTCCGTCGACACTTCTATGTAAAATCAACTTCAAAACCCGCTAAAACTGTTTAGTGTCGCTTAATTTCAGTGAGTTTCCGTTTGAACAAATCCCAGAATCAAGTTTAACCAAATAAAAAAATCCGAGTAGCAGAGATGTGTCCTTTCGCGTCAGAAAGCAGAATGGCGGTGGGTCTTGTTGTGTTCACTTCCAGATGTGAGCGGAAGTGGGGGGGGCATGTGCACTTTGTGTTGTTCGTTCCGTGCAGCAGTTGGTTTACGGCTCTGTCTGCAGATTACCTCAGGGTGGTTGTCTCGTGTGATTTATCTCTTTTTTTTAATCTATCTTTTTTATATCTTTATCTATCTTTTTTTTAATAGTTACAAATACCATCAAATTTAATATGCAAAATTTCAAACAGATTCGGCCATTACAGCAGAGGCAGCAAAGTCTTACCTCCATTCTATGCTCTTCTTTTTTTTTTTTAGTTTAGTTTATTAAGGACAGTGTGCAGTTTCATTAAAAAGATGTCTGCACCAGATTTAGCTCAAAGCTAATTTCCATCTGCAGTCCTCACATCATAAAATACAATACAAAAATACGATAAAGTGCAATTATAAATACAAATATAGCCGCAAGCGGCGATGATCGGCCCTCGCTTGCACTCGCAGCCCCCTGCTAACGCGCCATTTTCCTATTCCCATGAACCATCTATGTACCAAATTAGGTGTGGCTACACCAAAGTTTTTGCCGGGCATCCTAATGGCAGGGACAGATGTTTGACCTGTTACCATGGCAACATAATGTGAGATGGAGTGGGGGTGTCACTGTGTTTTTTGATTGAGACCATGTCACGAATGTGTGGTCCAAATTTGGTGTGTCTACGACAAAGTAAAATTTTACACTTCCATGCAATCTCCCTAGGGGGCGCTATAGCACCCATTTCAGATTTTCTTATATCAATCTGTTCAGGGCCGGGGTGTCCACCAATGATTAAAGTTTGAGTGAAATCGGCCAAAGTATGCGCGAATTATCGCTCATTGAAGTTTGATGGTGAGTCGCAAAAACGAACCCGAAATTTGTGGCGTTGTCACGGAAACACCGTTCACTCTTTTAGAACGCTTTTAACAACTTTTAATGTCCCACTTGCAGTGTTGTATAAAGTACTGGAAAATCAAACTCAAGTAAAAGTATAGGTGCCCCTCCCAAAAATGACTTTGGTAAAAGTCGAAGTCACTGACTGAAATGGTACTTGAGTAAAAGTCTTAAAGTATTTGGAACTTCTTGTACTTAAGTATGACAAGTAATGTCAAAATAAATGTACTCAAGTAATGTAATTAAAAGTACAAGTAAAAGTATCAAGCAAAGGCCGTCTGAATTTAATTTTTTTTTTTTAAATAACAGTGCTGAAAATAAGGCATACATAACACCATTGAAGGAGTGTTTTTGGAGGAAGAGGGTTTTTTGCAATTGGGCCCTTAATTCTACTGTAAAACACCATGTTCGGCTCACCCATGGTAGTTTTGTGTCATATGGAGCACTGTCGAAGATATTGGGTTTGGTGATATCCATGAAACGCCGTCCTAGGAGCAAGTAAATGCAGGCACAAAATACGTTATTTGTAATTTAATAATTATGGTACGGTAGCACTAATGACGTGTAGTAAATGTTCTTGTCTTAAAACATCTGGGTTGTGTGGGGATGTTGATTGATTAAACTAGCTGCATGAAACCAACAGGTGTAGGCTGATTGTCACGCGCAAGTAGCGAACAAGCCCAGGCACGACCTGACTTCAGTCAGTAGAGGGTTTTTTTTGTAACGAGTAACTAAACGGCACATTGAAAATGTATTGGAGTAAAAGTATGCAATTAAATTCGGAAATGTAGTGAAGTAAAAGTAAAAGTTATCTTTTTTTTTAAACTCAAGTAAAGTACAAAGTCTCCCAAAATGTACTTAAGTACAGTAGTGAAGTATTATTACTTCGTTACTATACAACACTGCCCACTTGTCTAGATGATACAGCACGATTCTGGTGAGTCTGGGTCAAAAACCCTAGGAGGAGTTCGTTAAAATACGAGGACAGAAAAATGCGCTCTCGGTGCCAGGTCACATGCTCGGTCCAAAATGGCCGACTTCCTGTTGGTCGCTTAGCAACCGCATAATATACTTTTTTGTTCCTTATCCCATGCTGCATCTGTGTACCAAATTTGGTTTGGCTACGACAAAGTTTATGCTGGGCGTCCCATTGGCGACGACAGATGTTTGGCCTGTTGCCATGGCAACACGATGGGACATGGCGTGTTGACGTCATTAAGTTTTTTGATCGATACCCCGTCACAAATATGTGTACCAAATTTGGTATGTCTACGACAAAGTAAAATTTTGCGCTTCCATGCAATCTCCCTAGGTGGCGCTATAGCACCTATTTCAGATTTTCTCATATCAATCTGTTCAGGGCCGGGGTGTCAACGAACGATTGAAGTTTGAGTGATATCGGCCAAAGTATGCGCGAATTATCGCTCATTGAAATTTGATGGCGAGCCGCAAAAACGAACCCGAAATTTGTGGCGTTGTCACGGAAACACCGTTCACTCTTTTAGAACGCTTTTAACAACTTTTAATGTCCCACTTGTCTAGATGATACAGCACGATTCTGGTGAGTCTGGGTCAAAAACCTTAGGAGGAGTTCGTTAAAATACGAGGACAGGAAAATGCACCTTCAACTCCGGGTCGCGTGCTCGGTCCAATGTGGCGGACTTCCTGTTGGTCGCCGAGCAACGCCGTAATATATTTTTTGGTTCGTAACGACATCACCTATCCACCACCCGAATTTCGTTTATCTACGACAAAGTTCATTTATCGGGTATAGCCATAGACGCAATGTATTTTGATTTTCGAGGTGGCGCTGTGGAGCCATTTTTTTAAGATTTTTTAATACAGATTATTTGTAAATTCCTTTTTTGGCGTTCTTGAATTTTGCGCAAAATTTCGTGAGTTTTCGTCAGTGGGAAATACCCGAAACCTGAAAAAGTGGTCGGGAAAATAATAATAAGAAGAAAAACCAGAACAGTAACAATATAGTGCCACGAATGGTGGCACTAAATATATCAATGGAAAGGGCGCGCGTCCAGTAACCCACCCGTGGGGTCCATTGACACCTACCAGCGCGTTGCACACGTTCCACGCTGGTTCTGCAGTGCTTCGCACCGCAGAACGGTTACAATAGGCCCTATACGCTCTTCAGCGCTCGGGCCTAATAATAATAAAGAACCTCAGCTGTTCCCTACTTTTGTTTGTCTTTGCAGACCAGAACCTCGGCCGTTCTCCTCACACTCCCCAAATGTTCCACGGGTCGGTATGTCGTACGTTTCGGAGGTGAACGGTGCGGCGGCCTCCTTGTGCGGGCCGCTCTGACCTTCGACCTCCGGGTTTGACGGTGACAGGCCCTGAGCGTGGCGAGGAGGAGGAGCGTGGAGGAACCCCGTGGAGGAACCCCGTGGAGCAGACTGACAGCTCTAAGGGCTTTGACTGACGGCGGCTTTTGTGGGTTCAGACCCGGGTCAGAAGTCACAGCTGGAAGTGTCAGTGCAGGAGTCGAGAAGAAAGGTGCACTGTGGAACTTCTAAGGTGGAGGGTCTGCTACTCGCTTGTCTCCATGGAGATGTTGTTTCTTCACCTGGAATGTTCCGCAGTAGTCTTGAAACTGTTTAATTATCTGTGTTTTATAACTCAAACGCCCTGGTTTAGTCCCAGTTTAGACCTGGTTTAGTCCCGGTTTAGACCTGGTTTAGTCCTGGTTTAGTCCTGGTTCAGTCCTCGTTTAGTCCTGGTTTAGGTTTAGTCCCAGTTTAGACCTGGTTTAGTCCTGGTTCAGTCCTGGTTTGTCCCAGTTTAGACCTGGTTTAATCCCAGTTTAGACCTGGTCTAGTCCCAGTTTAGACCTGGTTTAATCCCGGTTTAGACCTGGTCTAGTCTCAGTTTAGACCTGGTTTAGTCCCAGTTTAGACCTGGTTTAGACCTGGTTTAGTCCCGGTTTAGACCTGGTTTAGTCCCAGTTTAGACCTGTTCTAGTCCCAGTTTAGACCTGGTTTAGTCCCGGTTTAGACCTGGTTTAGTCCTGGTTTAGTCCTGGTTCAGTCCTGGTTCAGTCCTGGTTTAGTCCTGGTTTAGGTTTAGTCCCGGTTTAGACCTGGTTTAGTCCTGGTTCAGTCCTGGTTTAGTCCAAGTTTAGACCTGGTTTAATCCCAGTTTAGACCTGGTCTAGTCCCAGTTTAGACCTGGTTTAATCCCAGTTTAGACCTTGTCTAGTCTCAGTTGAGACCTGGTTTAGTCCCAGTTTAGTCCTGGTTTAGTCCTGGTTTAGTCCTGGTTTAGTCCCGGTTTAGACCTGGTTTAGTCCCAGTTTAGACCAGGTTTAGACCTGGTTTAGTCCTGGTTTAGACCTGGTTTAGTCCCGGTTTAGACCTGGTTTAGTCCTGGTTTAGACCTGGTTTAGTCCCGGTTTAAACCTGGTCTAGTCCCAGTTTAGACCTGGTTTAGTGCCAGTTTAGACCTGGTTTAGACCTAGTTTAGTCCTGGTTTAGTCCCAGTTTAGACCTGGTTTATTTCTGGTTTAGTCCCGGTTTAGACCTGGTTTAGACCCGGTTTAGTCCCAGTTTAGACCTGGTTTAGACCTAGTTAATCCTGGTTTAGTCCCAGTTTAGACCTGGCTTAGTCCTGGTTCAGTTCTGGTTCAGTCCCAGTTTAGACCTGGTTTAGTCCCAGTTTAGACCTGGTTTAGTCCCAGTTTAGACCTTGCTTAGACCTAGTTTAGTCCTGGTTTAGTCCCAGTTTAGACCTGGTTTATAAATAAAGATGGATTGGTTTAATCCCAGTTTAGACCTGGTTTAGTCCTGGTTCAGTCCTGGTTTAGTCCCAGTTTAGACCTGTCTTAGACCTGGTTTAGTCCCAGTTTAGACCTGGTTTAGTCCCAGTTTAGACCAGATTTAATCCCAGTTTAGTCCTGGTTTAGTCCTGGTTTAGTCCCAGTTTAGACATGGTTTAGTCCCAGGTAAGACCTGGTTTAGACCTAGTTTAGTCCTGTTTCAGTCCTGGTTTAGACCCAGTTTAGTCCTGGTTTAGTCCTGGATTAGTCCCGGTTTAGACCTGGTTTAGACCTGGTTTAGACCTGGTTTAGACCTGGTTTCGTCCTGATTCAGTCCTGGTTTAGTCCCAGTTTAGACCTGGTTTAGACCTGATTTAGTCCCAGTTTAGACCTGGTTTAGACCTAGTTTAGTCCTGATTTAGTCCCAGTTTAGACCAGGTTTAGTCCCAGTTTATTCCTGGTTTAGTCCTGGTTTAGTCCCAGTTTAAATCTGGTTTAGAACTAGTTTAATCCTGGTTTAGTCCCAGTTTATTCCTGGGTTAGTCCTAGTTTAGACCTAGTTAAACCTGGTTTAGTCCTGGTATAGTCCCAGTTTAAACCTGGTTTAGAACTAGTTTAATCCTGGTTTAATCCTGGTTTAGTCCTGGTTTAGTCCCATTTCAGACCTGGTTTAGTCCCAGTTTAGAGCTAGTTAATCCTGGTTTAGTCCCAGTTTAGACCTGGTTTAGTCCTGGTTCAGTTCTGGTTTAGTCCCAGTTTAGACCTGTTTTAGACCTGGTTTAGTCCTGGTTCAGTCCTGGTTTAGTCCCAGTTTAGACCTGTCTTAGACCTGGTTTAGTCCCAGTTTAGGCCTGGTTTAGTCCCAGTTTAGACCAGGTTTAATCCCAGTTTAGTCCTGGTTTAGTCCTGGTTTAGTCCCAGTTTAGACATGGTTTAGTCCCAGGTAAGACCTGGTTTAGACCTAGTTTAGTCCTGGTTCAGTCCTGGTTTAGACCCAGTTTAGTCCTGGTTTAGTCCTGGATTAGTCCCAGTTTAGTCCTGGTTTAGACCTGGTTTAGACCTGGTTTCGTCCTGATTCAGTCCTGGTTTAGTCCCAGTTTAGACCTGGTTTAGACCTGATTTAGTCCCAGTTTAGACCTGGTTTAGAACTAGTTTAGTCCTGGTTTAGTCCCGGTTTAAACCTGGTTTAATCCCAGTTTAGACCTGGTTTAGACCTGGATTTGTCCTGATTCAGTCCTGGTTTAGTCCCAGTTTAGACCAGGTTTAGTCCCAGTTTATTCCTGGTTTAGTCCTGGTTTAGTCCCAGTTTAAACCTGGTTTAGAACTAGTTTAATCCTGGTTTAGTCCTGGTTTAGTCCCAGTTTAGACCTGGGTTAGTCCTAGTTTAGACCTAGTTAAACCTGATTTAGTCCTGGTTTAGTCCCAGTTTAGATCTGTTTTAGACCTGGTTTAGTCCTGATTCAGTCCTGGTTTAGTCCCAGTTTAGACCTGGTTTAGTCCCAGTTTAGACCTTGTTTAGACCTGGTTTAGTCCCAGTTTAGACCTGGTTTCGTCCCAGTTTAGACCTGGTTTAGATCTAGTTTAGTCCTGGTTTAAACCTGGTTTAGTCCCAGTTTAGACCTGGTTTAGTCCCAGTTTAGACCTGGTTTAGTCCCAGTTTAGACCTGGCTTAGCCCTAATTTAGTCCTGGTTTAGTCCCAGTTTCGACCTGGCTTAGACCTGGATTTGTCCTGATTAAGTCCTGATTTAGTCCCAGTTTAGACCAGGTTTAGTCCCAGTTTATTCCTGGTTTAGTCCTGGTTTAGTCCCAGTTTAAACCTGGTTTAGAACTAGTTTAATCCTGGTTTAGTCCCAGTTTAGACCTGGGTTAGTCCTAGTTTAGACCTAGTTAAACCTGGTTTAGTCCTGGTATAGTCCCAGTTTAAACCTGGTTTAGAACTAGTTTAATCCTGGTTTAATCCTGGTTTAGTCCTGGTTTAGTCCCAGTTCAGACCTGGTTTAGTCCCAGTTTAGAGCTAGTTAATCCTGGTTTAGTCCCAGTTTAGACCTGGGTTAGTCCCAGTTTAGACCTGTTTTAGACCTGGTTTAGTCCTGGTTCAGTCCTGGTTTAGTCCCAGTTTAGACCTGTCTTAGACCTGGTTTAGTCCCAGTTTAGACCTGGTTTTGTCCCAGTTTAGACCAGGTTTAATCCCAGTTTAGTCCTGGTTTAGTCCTGGTTTAGTCCCAGTTTAGACATGGTTTAGTCCCAGGTAAGACCTGGTTTAGACCTAGTTTAGTCCTGGTTCAGTCCTGGTTTAGACCCAGTTTAGTCCTGGTTTAGTCCTGGATTAGTCCCAGTTTAGTCCTGGTTTAGACCTGGTTTAGACCTGGTTTAGACCTGGTTTCGTCCTGATTCAGTCCTGGTTTAGTCCCAGTTTAGACCTGGTTTAGACCTGATTTAGTCCCAGTTTAGACCTGGTTTAGAACTAGTTTAGTCCTGGTTTAGTCCCGGTTTAAACCTGATTTAATCCCAGTTTAGACCTGGTTTAGACCTGGATTTGTCCTGATTCAGTCCTGGTTTAGTCCCAGTTTAGACCAGGTTTAGTCCCAGTTTATTCCTGGTTTAGTCCTGGTTTAGTCCCAGTTTAAACCTGGTTTAGAACTAGTTTAATCCTGGTTTAGTCCTGGTTTAGTCCCAGTTTAGACCTGGGTTAGTCCTAGTTTAGACCTAGTTAAACCTGATTTAGTCCTGGTTTAGTCCCAGTTTAGACCTGTTTTAGACCTGGTTTAGTCCTGATTCAGTCCTGGTTTAGTCCCAGTTTAGACCTGGTTTAGTCCCAGTTTAGACCTTGTTTAGACCTGGTTTAGTCCCAGTTTAGACCTGGTTTCGTCCCAGTTTAGACCTGGTTTAGATCTAGTTTAGTCCTGGTTTAAACCTGGTTTAGTCCCAGTTTAGACCTGGTTTAGTCCCAGTTTAGACCTGGCTTAGCCCTAATTTAGTCCTGGTTTAGTCCCAGTTTCGACCTGGTTTAGACCTGGATTTGTCCTGATTAAGTCCTGATTTAGTCCCAGTTTAGACCAGGTTTAGTCCCAGTTTATTCCTGGTTTAGTCCTGGTTTAGTCCCAGTTTAAACCTGGTTTAGAACTAGTTTAATCCTGGTTTAGTCCCAATTTAGACCTGGGTTAGTCCTAGTTTAGACCTAGTTAAACCTGGTTTAGTCCTGGTATAGTCCCAGTTTAAACCTGGTTTAGAACTAGTTTAATCCTGGTTTAATCCTGGTTTAGTCCTGGTTTGGTCCCAGTTCAGACCTGGTTTAGTCCCAGTTTAGAGCTAGTTAATCCTGGTTTAGTCCCAGTTTAGACCTGGTTTAGACCTGGTTTAGTCCTGGTTCAGTTCTGGTTCAGTCCCAGTTTAGACCTGGTTTAGTCCCAGTTTAGACCTGTTTTAGACCTGGTTTAGTCCTGGTTCAGTCCTGGTTTAGTCCCAGTTTAGACCTGTCTTAGACCTGGTTTAGTCCCAGTTTAGACCTGGTTTAGTCCCAGTTTAGACCAGGTTTAATCCCAGTTTAGTCCTGGCTTAGTCCTGGTTTAGTCCCAGTTTAGACATGGTTTAGTCCCAGGTAAGACCTGGTTTAGACCTAGTTTAGTCCTGGTTCAGTCCTGGTTTAGACCCAGTTTAGTCCTGGTTTAGTCCTGGATTAGTCCCAGTTTAGTCCTGGTTTAGACCTGGTTTAGACCTGGTTTCGTCCTGATTCAGTCCTGGTTTAGTCCCAGTTTAGACCTGGTTTAGACCTGATTTAGTCCCAGTTTAG
Source organism: Paratrypauchen microcephalus (assembly GCA_036785185.1). Taxonomy (NCBI): domain Eukaryota; kingdom Metazoa; phylum Chordata; class Actinopteri; order Gobiiformes; family Gobiidae; genus Paratrypauchen; species Paratrypauchen microcephalus. The sequence continues at coordinate 2,027,784 of JAVJIX010000170.1, forward strand.
ACCTGGTTTAGAACTAGTTTAGTCCTGGTTTAGTCCCGGTTTAAACCTGGTTTAATCCCAGTTTAGACCTGGTTTAGACCTGGATTTGTCCTGATTCAGTCCTGGTTTAGTCCCAGTTTAGACCAGGTTTAGTCCCAGTTTATTCCTGGTTTAGTCCTGGTTTAGTCCCAGTTTAAACCTGGTTTAGAACTAGTTTAATCCTGGTTTAGTCCTGGTTTACTCCCACTTTAGATCTGGTGTATTCCCAGTTAAGACCTGGTTCAGTCCTGGTTTAGTCCCAGTTTAGACCTGGTTTAGTCCCAGTTTAGTCCCAGTTTAGACCTGGTTTAGTCCCAGTTTAGACCTGGTTTAGTCCCAGTTTAGACCTGGTTTAGTCCCAGTTTAGTCCCAGTTTAGACCTGGTTTAGTCCCAGTTTAGTCCCAGTTTAGACCTTTGTTAGTCCCAGTTTAGACCTGGTTTATTCGTGGTTTAGTCCTGATTTAGTCCCAGTTTAGACCTGGTTTAGTCCTGGTTTATACCTGGTTCAGTTCTGGTTTAGTCCTGGTTTAGACCTGGTTCAGTTCTGGTTTAGTCCTGGTTTAGTGCTGGTTTAGTCTTGGTTTACTCTTGGTTTAGTCCTGGTTTAGTCGCAGTTTAGACCTAGTTTAGTCCTGGTTTAGTCCCAGTTTAGACCTGGTTTAGTCCTGGTTCAGTCCTGGTTCAGTTCTGGTTTAGTCCTAGTTTAGACCTGGTTTAGTCTTGGTTCAGACCTGGTTTAGTCCTAGTTTACACCTAGTTTAGTCCTAATTTAGACCTGGTTTAGTCTTGGTTCAGACCAGGTTTAGTCTTAGTTTAGACCTGGTTTAGTCTTGGTTTAGACCTGGTTTAGTCCTAGTTTAGACCTGGTTTAGTCTTGGTTCAGACCTGGTTTAGTCCTAGTTTAGACCTAGTTTAGTCCTAGTTTAGACCTGGTTTAGTCTTGGTTCAGACCTGGTTTAGTCCTAGTTTAGACCCGGTTTAGTCCTAGTTTAGACCAGGTTTAGTCCTAGTTTAGACCTGGTTTAGTCCTAGTTTAGACCTGGTTTAGTCTTGGTTCAGACCTGGTTTAGTCCTAGTTTAGACCTGGTTTAGTCCTAGTTTAGACCTGGTTTAGTCTTGGTTCAGACCTGGTTTAGTCTTAGTTTAGACCTGGTTTAGACCTGGTTTAGTCTTGGTTTAGACCTGGTTTAGTCCTAGTTTAGACCTGGTTTAGTCTTGGTTCAGACCTGGTTTAGTCTTAGTTTAGACCTGGTTTAGACCTGGTTTAGTCTTGGTTCAGACCTGGTTTAGTCCTAGTTTAGACCTGGTTTAGTCTTGGTTCAGACCTGGTTTAGTCCTAGTTTAGACCTGGTTTAGTCTTGGTTTAGACCTGGTTTAGTCCTAGTTTAGACCTGGTTTAGTCTTGGTTTAGACCTGGTTTAGTCCTAGTTTAGACCTGGTTTAGTCTTGGTTCAGACCTGGTTTAGTCCTAGTTTAGACCTGGTTTAGTCTTGGTTCAGACCTGGTTTAGTCCTAGTTTAGACCTGGTTTAGTCTTGGTTCAGACCTGGTTTAGTCTTAGTTTAGACCTGGTTTAGACCTGGTTTAGTCTTGGTTCAGACCTGGTTTAGTCCTAGTTTAGACCTGGTTTAGTCTTGGTTCAGACCTGGTTTAGTCCTAGTTTAGACCTGGTTTAGTCTTGGTTCAGACCTGGTTTAGTCCTAGTTTAGACCTGGTTTAGTCTTGGTTATCTTCTTATTTCTTTATCTTTATTTCAACACAATCTGACCAGAAGGAAGTGCCTGAGCTGAAGGGCAAATGTTCCGGATTTCTAGATCGATAGAAAGATTTATAGATAGATAGATAATAGATAGATAAATAGATCGATAGATAAATAGATAGAGTGATAGATAGATAAATACATTGATCGATTGATAGATAAAAACTCTTTAAATGCATCTAGTGTTTTTTCTTGAGTTTTCAGACGATCTGAAACATTCTTTGTGTGTGTTTGTGTTTGCTGATGTGTTTATCGTGTCACCATGGTAACTGCTGAACATTCCACCAAAGTATCGATACTGAACCGCGACTCGGTGCAGTACCACAAGTGTCCACTAGATGTCGGTGTGGGAGCGGACATCCGTGTTCTGTGCTCTCCATCACGTTCTCTCTCGGTCTTTCCTTACTCAAAGTTTCGCCCTCTCTCTCGTTCTCCATCTCTCCTTTCCTCTCCATCTTTCCTCTCCTCTCCCTCTCTCTCTTACCTCCTCGTCTTCCTCCTCCCTATCACTCTCTCCCTCCCTCTCTATTGTTCTCTCCCGCTCTCTCTCCTTCACTCCTTCCATTTCACCTTCCCTATTCTTCTGTTCCTCTCTCGCTCTTCCTCTTTTTATTCCTCTCTCTCCCTTCTTTTTCTCTGTCCTATCTTTCCCCTCATCCTCCCCCCTCCTCCTTCTCTCCCTCTCTCCTCTCCTCTCCTCCCTCCCTCCTCCTCCTCACCTCTCCTCCCTCCCTCCCTCCCTCCCTCCTTCTCTCCCTCCTCTCCCCTCCCTCGCTTCCTCCCTCACTCCCTACCTCCCTCCCTCAGTCCTGTCTCCTCTGCTCCCTCATCCTCCCTCCCTCTCTCCTCTCATCCCTCCTTCCTCCCTTGCTTCCTCTCTCCTCCCTTTTCCCTCCCTCCTCCCTCCTCTCCTCTCCTCTCCTCACTCTCTCCGTCTCCCTGGAGACGGTGTATTGATCGGGTTTGTGTTGGAGGATTATCTCCTGTCACTGTGAGGGCAGAGGTTAGACACAGACTCTCATCTCTGGAGATCCATGACTCTGGACCTTCACGTCGCTCTGGACCTTCAACCGTCGCTCTGGACCTTCAACCGTCACTCTGGACCTTCACGTCGCTCTGGACCTTCAACCGTCGCTCTGGACCTTCAACCCGTCGCTCTGGACCTACAACCGTCGCTCTGGACCTTCAACCCGTCGCTCTGGACCTTCAACCGTCGCTCTGGACCTTCAATCCGTCGCTCTGGACCTTCACGTCGCTCTGGACCTTCACGTCGCTCTGGACCTTCAACCGTCGCTCTGGACCTTCAACTTGTCGCTCTGGACCTTCAACCGTCGCTCTGGACCTTCAACCCGTCACTCTGGAGCTTCAACCGTTGCTCTGGACCTTCACGTCGCTCTGGACCTTCAACCATCACTCTGGACCTTCAACCTGTCGCTCTGGATCTTCAACTTGTCAGTCTGGACCTTCATGTCACTCTGGACCTTCAACCGTCGCTCTGGACCTTCAACCCATCGCTCTGGACCTTCACATCACTCTGGACCTTCACGTCACTCTGGACCTTCAACCCGTCGCTCTGGACCTTCAACCCGTTGCTCTGGACCTTTAACTGTCGCACTGGACCTTCAACTGTCGCTCTGGACCTTCAACCCATCGCTCTGGACCTTCAACCGTCTCTCTGGACCTTCTGGAGATCTGGGCGGCAGTCGAAGGCGGGGGCCTCGGCGGCCGGATCTCCGGACATGGAGACTAGCTCTGGGGACATGGAATGTCACCTTGCTGGGGGGGAAGGAGCCTGAGCTTGTGCGGGAGGTTGAGCGTTACCGACTAGATATAGTCGGCCTCACCTCCACGCACAGCTTGGGCTCTGGAACCCAACTCCTTGAGGCGTTGCCCGCGGGGAACGGCGGCGGGCTGGTGTGGGCCTGCTCATTGCCCCACAGCTCAGCCGCCGAGTGTTGGAGTTCACCCTGGTGAACGAGAGGGTCGCGTCCCTGCGCCTTCGGGTCGGGGACAGGTCTCTCACTGTTGTGTCGGCCTATGGGCCCAACAGCAGTGCAGAGTACCCGGCCTTTTTGAGTCTCTGGGAGAGGTACTGGACAGTGCACCCCCCGGGGACTCCGTTGTTCTCCTGGGGGACTTCAACGCCCACGTGGGCAACGACAGTGACACCTGGAGAGGGGTGATTGGGAGGAACGGCCTCCCTGAACTGAACCCGAGTGGTGTTCTGTTATTGGACTTCTGTGCTAGCCACAGTTTGTCCATAACGAACACCATGTTTGAGCACAAGGGTGTCCATCAGTGCACGTGGCACCAGGACACCCTAGGACGGAGGTCGATGATCGACTTTGTTGTCGTGTCATCTGACCTCCGGCCGCGTGTCTTGGACACTCGGGTGAAGAGAGGGGCAGAGCTGTCAACCGATCACCACCTGGTTGTGAGTTGGGTCCGCTGGCGGGGGAGGAAGCTGGAAAGACCTGGCAGGCCCATGCGTATCGTGAAGGTCTGTTGGGAACGTCTGGCTGAGCCCTCTGTCAGGGGCACCTTCAACTCACACCTCCGGGAGAGCTTCTCCCGGATTCCGGGGGAGGCTGGGGATATGGAGTCCAAATGGGCTCTTTTCTCGGCCTCTATTGTCGATGTGGCCGCCCGTAGCTGTGGTCGTAAGGTCTGTGGTGCCTGTCGCGGCGGCAATCCCCGAACCCGGTGGTGGACACCGGAAGTAAGGGATGCCGTCAGGCTGAAGAAGGAGTCCTATCGGGCCTTGTTGGCTCATGGGACTCCTGAGGCAGTTGACGGGTACCGGCGGGCCAAGCGTGCTGCAGCCCGGGTGGTTGCAGAGGCAAAAACTCGGGTTTGGGAGGAGTTCGGAGAGGCCATGGAGGAGGACTATCGGACGGCCTCAAAGAAATTCTGGCAAACCGTTCGGTGCCTCAGGAGGGGGAAGCAGTGCTTCACCAACACTGTTTACGGTGGAGGTGGGGAGCTGTTGACCTCGACTGGGGATGTTATCGGACGGTGGAAGGAATACTTTGAGGATCTCTTCAATCCCGCCGTCACGTCTTCCGAGGAGGAAGCAGAGGCTGGAGACTTGGAGGCGGACTCGTTCATCACCCTTGCCGAAGTCACTGAGGTGGTTGGAAAGCTCCTCGGTGGCAAGGCCCCGGGGGTGGATGAGATCCGTCCTGAGTATCTTAAGTCTCTGGATGTTGTGTGGCTGTCTTGGCTGACACGTCTCTGCAACATCGCGTGGCGGTCGGGGACAGTACCTCTGGATTGGCAGACCGGGGTGGTGGTCCCTCTGTTTAAGAAGGGGGACCGGAGGGTGTGTTCCAACTATCGGGGAATCACACTCCTCAGCCTTCCCGGTAAGGTCTATTCCAGGGTGCTGGAGAGGAGAATTCGACCGATAGTCGAACCTCGGATTCAGGAGGAGCAGTGTGGTTTTCGTCCCGGCCGGGGAACACTGGACCAGCTCTATACTCTCCATCGGGTGCTCGAGGGTGCATGGGAGTTTGCCCAACCAGTCCACATGTGCTTTGTGGATCTGGAGAAGGCATTCGACCGTGTCCCTCGTGGGGTCCTGTGGGGAGTGCTCTGGGAGTACGGGGTTCGGGGCCCTTTGATAAGGGCTGTTCGGTCCCTGTATGACCGGAGCAGGAGCTGTGTTCGCATTGCCGGTAGTAAGTCGGACCTGTTTCCGGTGCATGTTGGACTCCGCCAGGGCTGCCCTTTGTCACCGGTTCTGTTCATTACATTTATGGACAGAATTTCTAGGCGCAGTCAGGGGCCGGAGGGGATCCGGTTTGGGAACCACAGATGATGTTGTCCTGATGGCTTCATCAAACCGGGACCTCCAGTGTGCACTGGGGCGGTTTGCAGCCGAGTGTGAAGCGGCTGGGATGAGGATCAGCTCTTCCAAATCCGAGGCCATGGTTCTCGACCGGAAAAAGGTGGCTTGCCCTCTCCGGGTGGGTGGGGAGTCCTTGCCTCAAGTGAAGGAGTTCAAGTATCTCGGGGTCTTGTTCACGAGTGAGGGGAGGATGGAGCGTGAGATTGACAGGCGGATCGGTGCCGCGTCGGCAGTGATGCGGTCGCTGTACCGGACCGTTGTGGTGAAGAGGGAGCTGAGCCGAAAGGCAAAGCTCTCAATTTACCGGTCAATCTACGTTCTTACCCTCACCTATGGTCATGAGCTCTGGGTAATGACCGAAAGGACGAGATCGCGGATACAAGCGGCCGAAATGAGTTTCCTCCGTAGAGTGGCTGGGCGCACCCTTAGAGATAGGGTGAGGAGCTCAGTCACGCGGGAGGTGCTCGGAGTAGAGCCGCTGCTTCTCCACGTCGAGAGGAGCCAGCTGAGGTGGCTCGGGCATCTGTTTCGGATGCCTCCTGGACGCCTCCCTCGGGAGGTGTTCCGGGCATGTCCCACCGGGAGGAGGCCCCGGGGTAGACCCAGGACACGCTGGCGGGACTATGTCTCCCGGCTGGCCTGGGAACGCCTTGGGGTCCCCCCGGAGGAGCTGGAGGAAGTGTCCGGGGTGAAGGAGGTCTGGGCGTCCCTGCTTAGACTGTTGCCCCCGCGACCCGGCCCCGGATAAGCAGAAGAAAATGGATGGATGGATGAATAAAATAGTAACTGTATTTTATTAATAAAATTTCCTGTGTTGTAAGAGTCATTTCAATAAATAGCTAAATACCGTGGAACTTGAAAGATGGACATTTTGTTGTAATGCTTTTGTTCATTTTTAATTGAAATAAAGCACATATTTTCTACATATCCCATGTTATTTTTAGTGTTTTTACCAAAACACTAAATCCACCTGCTCCTGGTCCGGCCCTTCTGTTAAATTTTAGAACCCTTTGTGGCCCACGAGTCAAAAAGTTTGCCCAGCCCTGGTCTGGGAGCACATGACCTCTAGTCGAGCCTTCAAGACGTCTTCACTGAGCTGATGAACGCGTTCCTGTGAGAAAACAATTAAGTGTAATGAAAAAAACTGTACCGCAGGGAACATTAAACAAATGTAATGAGACCATAATATAACATATATACACGTTTTCTATGTTCACATCACAAAATACGATGGAATGAAAATGATAATGATGCAGTCAAATGTTAAATCCAAACTATAATCATCTGATGTAGGTATTCTGCCGCAAATCTAACATTCACATATAGTTTGTTACATGCTTAATTGGTTAAAAATTACAATAAAACCAGTACACTGTTAAAATGTTACTTGCGTTTTCACTGTTGAAAACAACTCCATTTCTGCCTCGAGAACTCAGCTCGACGGCATTTAAGCTTTAAGCAACGCTTAAAGGGGTGGTGCGCATGCGCAGTAGACGAAGCGGCCCATTTCGACAGTACAACGCCCCCCCCCCCTTCCGCACTTACGCATAGTGTTGCCAACTTAGCGACTTTGTCGCTATTTTTAGCTACTTTCTGGACCCCCCTAGCGAGAAAATTAGACAAAAGCGACTAGCGACAAATCTAGCAACTTTCTAGCAACTCAGAGGCTCCAAGATCGCGGGAGGGGGAAAAAATAATTGCGCCGTTTTCTCTCTTTCCCCGTTCAGAGAAAGAGACAGAGAGACAGAGAGGGGCAGTGGAAGAGAGACACAGGCAGAGAGGGGCGGGGGCGGAGTTGAGAACAGCGTGGACTGTCGCTTCACTCACAGGCAGACAGACACGGCGCACACACACACACACACACACACACCAGTCTCTCCTCTGCTCCCTCCCATCTCGTCAGATCGCCTCGGCTAGTTCTACAGCCCCCCCAAAAGTAGGGGGGGGGGGGATCACATCTTTGTGTAAAGTGAGCAGTGAGAACTTTTTTTTCTGCACAAATGCAATGTAAAACGTGTACAATGCCAAAGTGATTTTAGGTTTTGGCTGGGTTTGCCATAGGCTCTGATTCTCAATAAGTGTATGCCTATGCGCTCTGATTTGTTTTCTTTTTGGCGACACAAAGTCACAAGTAGCACTGCTTAAAAAGCTAGTTGTACAGCACAGAAAAGTTTTAAAAAGCTAGTTCTTTAGAACCAAAACAAAAAATAAAAAGCTATAGTTTGCCCACTATAGCACAAAAAAAATAAAAAAGAAATAAAAAGCTTTAGTTAAACTACAGCACAAAAAAACCACAAAATAAAAAAGCAAGCTATAGATCTTGGACTACAGCGCCAAAAAAAAAAAATCTAAAAAATAAAAACCAAAGAAAAAAAACAGACAAACAAACAAGTATATGTAATAACAACACCAATAAAAGGTTAGTGTCACGGGGTAAGGAAGGTTAGGATGTGCTGTCTGGAGCCCCCTGCTGACAATGACGTTTGGTTTGGACGCCCCCCTTCCCGCTCTCACGTTTGGATTGGACCGCTCCCTCGTCTAGCTACTTTTAGCTACTTCTGGGCGGGCCAATAGCTACTTCCGGTGCTGGGGAGTTGGCAACACTGCTTACGCACGTGCACACGGGAGCGCGCAGCTGAAACCACTAAACAAACGGCTGCACCGTGATTGGACGCTGGAGCGCAGTTCGGCCTGTGATTGGCTCGGGACACTCTCCAGGTGCGGCCTAATTAAATGGAGCATTTCTTAAGTGCTGCGCCTCCTCAGTCCATTTCCCGACCTCCCGATCCTCGGATCTGCACGAGTCACGTAGGTCACCTATTTTGACTTCAAAACGACGAATTTTGACAATTTGTCAACTGGACAAAAGTTTATTTGGTCGAATACGTTTCGCTGCTCATCCAAGCTGCTTCTTCAGTTCTGGTCAGTGCTGGTGGACTCTGCCTTATACCAAACAAACTTTTGTCCAGTTGACAAATTGACTTTCTCCTTTTGCCGTGCGTTCTGGACGACTGAGGGTTTCTACACAAATAGTGGGAATGTTTCTGCTATGTAAAAAGATTTGCTGAATATAATACTTTTAGGACTATTATTTGTTTTAGCTCATGCTTGTTAATGATGCAGTATTTTCTTTATGGTTTACTGGGATTATCCCGAATTTGGAGCAGAATTTCATATTAGGAATAGGAATTTTTGGACAAAATGATGTAATAAAAACACTGAATCATTCAGAGCGGGTTAACATGAACATTTTAAAACCAAAATGAGACTCACTGCAGCAGTTCCAGAGGAGACCATTTTCCAGTGTGAAGTCAGTTGGAAGAAGAGCATATAAACGGTTGACAAATTGAATTTTTATATACACCAAAATCTATGAAAAAGTATAGCCTATATCAGACATGTCCAAACTATGGCCCGTGGGCCAAATGCGGCCGTCAGACAAATTTTTCTTGGCCCTCAGGCTTCCAGGTGAATTGGCCCAAATTACCTTGAGCAGAAATTTTGATTGCAAATTTAATATTTATTGTGTTTTTGAGGATCTTGGCATGAATAAAGGACCGAGTTTATTCTAATGTGTTAAACATGCAGATATTTCAATGAGTCACTGCACTGAGCACCAGTTGATCGGCCCTCTGCTTTGTCTGTTTTAGATATGTGGCCCTTGATGAAAAAAGTTTGGACACCCCTGGCCGATATGAATGAAGGGGTGTGTCCATGTCAGCTTCTGTACTGATCACTTCACAACTTCTCCAAACTGTTCTTCATATAGAGATAACAAACGCCTTATTTCCAAAGAAATGACGCTGACCTCGCCATACTTTTGGTTCTAGACCTATAAAAGGGAGAACATGGGACCATTATTCTGTGTGCATTTGGAGAAAGATACTAGTCTGGTTAACACCTGACCATATCACAAGTGAGATATGGGTCTGGGAGCTCGCTTCGAAAAATCCCGTAGCGGAGGTGTGGTTAGCGATTGCCAACGGCCGTTTATTGGGCGTTATGAATGTCTATCATTGAGCGTATACGTAAGTCCATAGCCAATCATGTCAGTTGTCAGTTCAAACTACAAGCTTCCGTTTGTCATGTAGTACGCGTCACCGTCTTTCCACCCCTCCCCCGCTCTCTGATTGGGGCCCTAAATCTGGGACTCTCGCTTGGACGAGCTGCCAGGCCGCCTTCCATTTCGAAACGAACGGAAGCGGCCTGGGAATTCCCAGGCTAGAAAGATACTGTTTCCTCCATTTCTCTTTTTTTTTTTTTTTTTTTTTTGCAGATTTACTATTTTTAGTTTTGTCTTTCAGGGACTTTGTGTTGCTGAGAAGAAAATGCCAGTCTACGAAGTGACAGTTTTTACTGGTAAATTGCTTTTTGCAAACACTTTTAACAATGTGTACGTCCAGCTCGTGGGTAAGAATGGAGAAAGTGACTGCACCTGGCTTCAGGACACTGGGTACTTTGATGGAAAGGTGAGCACTCTACCCTAAAATTTATTATTTTATTTGTATTTTTATTATTTTATTAGTGTGTACATTTGTTTTTAAATCTACGCTACAGTCTTGTATAGATTAAATTATACAGCAAAAAGAACAACTTTAATCATAATATTGGCTATAATGGGCTATATTAACAGATTTTTTTTTTTTTTTTTTGTATATGTTAACCTCAAATATTAAGTGAGATTCTAGTGGAATTATGTAGCAAAAACAACACAAATAAATATTTATACAACATATAGTTAAAAAAAAATTGTATTTTCAAATCCTGCATCATTTTTCTTTACATAATTCCATTTTTCTTGCTTCGTATATTTGATGTCTGAGGAGTAAAACAGTCATTTTAGACTCCGTCTTATTCAATGTTTTTTATTTCTTTATTTTTACTGCTTTCTACATTTTAAATGCATAGGAAAGGCATCAAATGTATGAACAAAGTATGGAATTTTGTAATAAAAAATGTTAAACTTTAATATTTTTGACAAAGCAAAGGGTGGCTGCTTTGAGGTTCTGAATATGAATTGGAAAAAGCATGCTGTATATAGGGGATGTGTAGTAAAAAATAACCATTTTAATACATTTCCATATCACTTCATATATCAGATGTCTTCTGTATGTATCTAAAATGTAAAGTGTAATAAAAAAAAAAAACACTTAATGAAAATTGACTTAAAGACCAAATGCATCTCCATTTCAGAAGAACTCCATTTCCATAAACTGTACCAAGTCTCTTGGGGACCTGGTTCTGGTGAAAGTGGAGAAACTGTCAGTCCCGCCCCTGTTTCCAGCAGACAACTGGTTTGTGGACAAAATAGAAGTGACCAGTCCAGAGGGAAAAGTCTACAAGTTTCCCATATACCACTGGATCACAAATGAAAATGTTCACTATTTCAGGGAGGGAACAGGTCAGTGGGATCAAACGACCACACACCAAGTGTTTTTCTCAACTTTCTTAGACCTGTGCACAGTTTAGTATTAAAGCTAACTAGCATTCGAACGCACACTTGCTGATTATGGGATGATAAAATGCGAGGTTACAATAAGCCGACTTGGACTACGTTCAGACTGCAGGGCGTAATGCTCAATTAATTTTATTTTTTTTTGTGCAAGGCCGTTCACATTTCCAATTAAATGCGACTTCCCAGGCTGCTTTTGTTCCGATTCGAAAGACTGCCTGGCAACTAGGCTAAGCGAGGGCTCCTGATTCTGGGAGCCAATCACAGCGGGGAAGGGTGGAAAGACGGTGACGCATACTACGCGACAAACGACATGATTGGCTATGGGCTATGCCCATAGCCAAATGTATACGCCAAATGTTAAACATTCGTAACGCCCAATAAACGACTGTTGGCGATCGTAAACCACACCTCCACTAGATATTCAGTAGGTGCTGGCAGACCATATCACTGTGATATGGTCTGGTGTAAACCAGGCAATGTGATCTCCAGTATGAACGCTAAACTCCCCAATAGTGTCCCACATTAGAGGACACGATGACTTCACACGCAGCGAACGCGCTCGATGTTTACGGAAGTCGCCTAAAGTTGCTGTCGTACGGGAGCCAAAACGTGCAGCTTAATTGTTTTAAGGAGAAGGTTTTTGGCCGCGGCGTTTTGTGGGGCAGTGGCAGCAACGTCTGTAGAAATGAACGTGTTGGTGCGGAGTCGCAGCCAAGAGTAGTGGGATTACGATGTGCTTCACCACTTCACTGAGTTTATATCCTATTTTCGCATGACAAACATTTGTGAACGCCTACTTGTACCACTCGCTGGAGGAAACGCTCCCAGGTCGGATGAACGCGACCTGGCCGTTCAGAATGAAGTCGCATGCCAAAAGATCGAATATGTATCGGTTTTGGGACCACATGTCCAAGTGGCCTGGGTCGCGTTTGAAAAAATCGGATCTGTCGTTCAGACTGTCATTAGATCAAATACAAGTCGCATAGAGGCGAAAAAATCGGATTGTCACTTCAGTCTGCAATGTGAACGTAGTCTTTTCGTAATCTCAAGAGCTGCTTATATATACAAGAATAAAGTCAAACAAGTGTGCGCTAAACCTTTTTTGGATCTGCTTGTACATTATTTCTGTATTGTGCCAAGACAAATTTTACTCCAACACAAGTACAGTGTGGTGAGTGTGTGCAGTATCGCTGTGCCTTTTCTGAAACTGTTTGGACTTGACAGCTATGAAAACCTTTGAAGATGACCATCAGCTGTGTAAAATCAAAAGGAAGAAGGAGCTATGGTACAGGAAAAGAGAATACACGTAAGCATGTGATCTAACACTTTTGTTGAACTTGTATTTGATAAAGTTAATGTTGAGTCTGAAGAGAACATGTGCGTTTGTTCCAGTTGGGATGTTTACGCAGTGGGTTTGCCTCACTGCATGACCGTAGAGAGTCCGTCTGACCTGCCTCCTGAAGTCCGCTTCTCGTTCACAAAGGACATGGAATTCAAATGGACTGCGCTACAAGGGTAAACGATACGACAAACACATGTCGTCAACATTCCCTGGGACTGAATCTAACTGAAAGCACTGCTCTGTCTGAAGCTGTTATTTAAGTCAGACTTAATCTGATCTTTATTTTAACACAATCTGACCAGAGTTGACTTGGTTGAAACTACAAAGTGATCTCTCATACAAGTATTTTTTTCATTAGTTTTTAGACCATCTTAACTTTTTTCTAAAGTGTGCGTTGCATCACCATGGTAACTACTGAACATTCCACCAATACAGAAACGTGTAGAACACCCCAGCATTATGTCACTGAAAAGTATCAACAGTATGACCATTTGTAAAATATTAACATGAATGTGTGTTTCAAGGCTTGTGCAGTTGGAACTGTCCAAATTGGCCGATTGTGAAGAGCATTGGCCTGATTTTGACTCCCTTTACCGAGTGTTCCGCAGCCTCAAAACGGAGGCTTCAGGTATTGCTCTTACTTGCTGTGTTCTCTATGATGGACAATATTCTGGTGCAAGTCAATAGGGGCTAGTGTCAGTAGGAGCCGGAAGGACACGCATTCAAACGTACTGTTTGTAGCCTGTTGGAGAATGAGCTCCTCTGTCCCTCTAAATCAGGGGCGTCAAACTCATTTTGGTCCGGGGGCCGTATCCAACCGGCTCTGATCCCAAAGGGGCCGGATCAGAAAACTCATGGCAAATGTACCCCAGAAATGGCAATAAGTCCAAATATTTGTGCAGAGAAACAAGTCTATTACTGAAGTCGTGTGTGGGTTGTTTTTTTTTTTTTTTTTTTTTTAGTTGAACTTTATTTTACAAAATATATTATGAGCAACCTGAAACTTAAAGAAAAATGTAATTTCAACACAAGCGTACAGGTTTCCCATTCACCTCCTGAACAAATGGGAACTAGACCTGGTTTAGATATATTGGTATATTTTAAACCCTGTTTTAGACCCACCTGCAGTCCTGATTTGGGCCTCTATGATCTAGTCCTCACTGTTTGAGTCCTGTTTTAGGTCATAATCCTGGCTTTGACCTGGTTTAGTTGTGGCTTAATTCCGAATTGGAAAGTCCTGTACTCGGCCTCCACTTCTCATTTTTGACATTTTGCTGATGAGGGTGTCGTGGTCGATGGTCTTTTAAGAGCGTTTGGAAAGAGGCGAGTCTTCATTTGTGCTGCTCTGGTGGGAGGGGCCACGTACAGAGGGGCTGGAGACGCTATGCTAAACTGCACAGAAAATTACCAATATTTTAATAGAAAATCAGCCGAGGGTCAGATTAAAAGTCTTGGAGGGCCGGATCTGGCCCCCAGGCCGCATGTTTGACACCCCTGCTCTAAAGTCTGGTGCAGTGGGTGAGCACGAGTGTCCATGATGGAGATGATTATGATTTTTACTGTTTTCCAGACTTGATGCAGAAAAAATGGAAAGAAGATGCTTTCTTTGGTTACCAGTTTCTAAACGGACTCAACCCCGTTTTAATCCGACGTTGCAGCGCTCTGCCCAGTAACTTCCTCATCACTGACGATATGGTCTCTCTGGAGGGCGGGGGCAGTTTGAGACAAGAGATGAAGGTGAGTGCTGTTAATTGTAATTCACTTCTCTAAATGTATGTAAATGGACATTCTGGAACCGCTTTAACGCAGTTTAAAGGTCTTGCATTTCTCAAAACTGACTCTTGTGAGCCTTTAGCCATGTCAGAATGTTGTTACCGCATCAAAAACGTACCCGGAGTTGTTTTGTTTCATTCTCACATGTTTAAGTAATCCATTACAATCTGTCCACATCTCCAATGCCAAATGATTCTAGTGAAAGTGTATTTTAAAACAGAACTTCTTGTATTACCACATGACGTAAGGTCATTTCAGAATCACTTTTATTGCCACTGTCAAGTGAACACAATTTACAAAACTAGGAACTTGTCTGGGTGATAAGGTGCGAACACAAAACACCGAATAGTAATGGCTAGAATATAGACACTAAATAATTAAAATATAGCTCTAATAAACAATCCAAATAAAGGTTCAGATGAGCAGCATCAGAACAGTTTTGTGAACATGACTTAAGATGACTGGTGATATAAAGAGTCCAACTTTGTGCAGATGTTATGAATTGTTTGAGAGAAGAACTCGGCCTAAAAATACAGGATTTGTGTGTTAAACGTGTGAATGAAACAAAACACGACTCCTTGTATGATTTTGATGAGGAAATGACAATATGATCAGGAAAATGGTGTAAAGTTTACGTATGCTGGTCCATATTGTAGAACGGCAACATCTTCCTGTGTGACTACAAACTTTTGGATGGAGTGAAGACCCGACTTATCAATGGGGTCGAGCAGGTTCTGACCGCTCCTCTCGTCCTCCTTCACAAAACCCGTGAGGACGCGCTGAAGCCAGTAGCCATTCAGGTAAGGGACAAAGACGGGTGCAGTACCAAAAAAAGTTCACTTTTAAGACAATTCTTTGGCTGTTTGTGGATTTTTTTTTTTTTTGTTAGTTGCAGCTAGTCCCTCCTAAGTTATTTGCCTGTTTCCATGGTGATCCTTAGTGTCCTGAAGTGTTGCCAGACGAGACTCCCTATATTCTAGGCATTCTGTTTGGGGGCGGGGCTTAGCATTCCATGTCAATCAAAACTAACTGCATTTAACTAATACTTTTATTTATTTACAATTTTCCTTAAACTATAAAAATGCAGCTCAGTTTTGACAAGACCTGGTTGGCAGACCAAACCAAAAACCCTAAACATGAAGGAGAATTGACGTTTTTTGCAATCTGACCCTTATTTCAGTAATGAGTTTTATTCTTTTTAGCACTTTGGCGTCATATGGAGCATTTCTGGAGATGTTTTAGATTAGCAATATCCGTTGACGTGAATGCTCGGCACGACGTGCAGTGCCCAAATAAACTTTTCAAATCAAAGAAGCTTAATGTCTTAGTCTACACTTTCGTTTGAGTCAAAAGTGGCCTGTAATCCGAGATTTATCCATAGTGTCAAATAGATGAGGACAGTCGCATGTGCTCAGTCACAGCTGATTTCGCTCTCAGCTCTCGGGACCCAAACGTGAAAGGCAAAGCTGTAAGACGTTTGGACCATCGTGTTTGCAGTACCCACTTCAGTCAGGACCTTTTTTTTTTTTTTTTTTTTTTTTTTTTTTAAACCACCAGCAAAGGAAAAGTGGCCAGCGGATTCAGCGCACGATTCTGAGAAGTACAGTGGTCCCTCACTCTATCGCGGTTCGCGGCCTTGTTTCAGATTTTTTTTTTCCAATTTTTATAGTGTAACATTGTGTTGTGTCCTGATTGGCTAAGAGACTAGACCTGGACTAAACCAGGTCTAGACCAGAACTAAACCAGGACCGGACCAGGATTAAATCACTCCGTGCGGCTCTTTGCTGGTTTCGTTTGTGGCTCGGGCTGCGAGGACGCGGTCCTGAGGGGGAGGCGTGGTCCGGGCGCCGCGGTTCGATCTCGTGTACGCGCGGCCTCGTGCTGCTCTGTCACGGATTTGACCACGATGAGGGGTGCACGTGTCCCGGGACGTTGGATGAGCGCGGTGCTTCCTGCGGATCCAGTGACTCGTGTCTCCGCTCCCCTCGTGCGTTTGGCGGGGCTTCCGGGGCCGTGTCTCCCCTCACGCTTCACTATTAATACATTTTGTTGAATCCAAGTTTGAGCGTTTAAACGAGAAATGTGAGAATGTTAATTCCAGTCTGAGAAAGCGTATGTGTGTGGTGAGGCGTTTACAGCCTTAAAACATGTAAAATAATTGTAAAATATAAAGTTGTCCTACTTCGCAGATTTCTTATTGCGGGTCATTTCTGGAACCTAACCCCCACGATAAACGAGGGATTACTGTAATGCGAAACTGATGGCTGTTCTCTGCGCTGCTCCTAAAACCGCCTCCGCTTCATTGTTTCTAATACCTCATCAGTATACTCTTCAGTCCTCCATAAGTCCTCTTCAGCCTCAAAGTCTGAATCTTCTGCCATGTGTCACTCACAACAGAAAAGTTATTAGTGTCTTCTTTGCAAATCAGCTGTGACTGAGCACATGCGCACTGTCCTCATCTACTCGGAACTATGGATAAATCTCGGATTACAGGCCACTTTTGACTCAAACGAAAGTGCAGACTAAGACATTGAGCTTCTATGATTTGAAAAGTGCTAAAGTTATTTTGGTGACTTTAACGTCGTGCCCCGAGCACTCGCGTTAACGGATATCGTTAAACTAAAACATCTCCGGAAATGCTCCATATGACAAAGTGCTATGGGTGAGTAAAACAACTTGTTAAAGAAATAAGGCTCAGATTGTAAAAACGTTAATTCTCCTTTAACCCAAACCTCAAAATCAACATTTGCGATGTTGTTTGGCATAACAATGTTTTTTGGGGGGAAATGGTGCCACTCAGATGCATCAATGAAAAGTAAAAAACATTTACTTTGTCTTGTCAAGTCTTTTTTAGACTTTGAGGCAGCACAGGTGAATAGGAAACACTGTTTAAAAGTGAAAATGCCGAGTTTTTAGGGAGTCCCACTGCCAGATCTGTGCAGTTGCATAAAAATAATGCACGGCAGCGTTGGACTTCTCACTGACCCTGTTCTAAGTGACAGTTGATGTTTTTGCTCCTGCAGCTCAAACAGACTCAAGCAGAAGACGACCCCATCTTTTTCCCCACTGACAAAGAGTACGACTGGTTGCTGGCCAAGACCTTTGTGAGAGGTGCAGATTTTCACTACCACGAGCTGAACGTGCACCTGCTGCGCACTCACCTCCTCGCTGAGGTCTTCGCTGTGGCTTTACTGAGGAACGTGCCCAGGGTGCACCCTCTGTACAAGGTGAACAATGTCTGCATGTTCTGTGAGATGAGCCAGCAGGCTGTACAGCTACTTTCACCTGAGATTACTAAAGTAACACAGAATCTAACAAGGGCTTATGAAACAGATAATACTCCCTACAACTGTATACAGCTGCTACTGTACATATTTGATACTGTTTTTTTTTTTTTTTTTTGTATTTGATTACGAGTATTTAAATCTGTACAGGTTATCATCTTATGTGTATAATTATGTCTCTGACACAGGTCTATTGCTCTTTGGTTGCTTTTCAATCTTTTTTTTACCCTGTGTTATATATGAGTGAGCTACTGTACCCAAAACAATTTCCCTTGTGGATCAATAGTTTGTCTAAGTCTAAGAGCTAATTCCTCCCCTCTGTGTTTTCTCATCACAGCTGCTTGTTCCTCACACTCGATTCACTCTACAAATCAACGTGCTGGCCAGAACAAATCTCATCTCCCCAGATGGCCCATTAACACTTGTAAGATTTACATTAGATTCCCTTAACACTGCTTTAAAGGTGCACTATGCAACTTTTCCGTTTAGGGTCCGTCACCTGCTTGTTTCTCTGCCTGGAATGTTCCACAGTATGACATTAAACAGCTCTACTTTATGGCAAAAGGAGAAATTCAATTTGTCAACTGGACAAAGTTTGTTTGGTCAAACGTTTCGCCGCTCCTCCGAGAGGCTTTGTCAGTTCTGGTTGGAGTGCTGAAGGACGCTGCTTGTATCGTTTTTGACCAAACTTTGTCCAGTTGACAAACTGAATTTCTCCTTTTGCCCTGGATTCTACCTGGACGACTGAGGGATTCTTCACACAGCTCTACTTTATATTCAATTACAGCTGGTTTTATAGCTCAAATCCCTAGAAAAACAGGCATTTTGATTGAGCGGGGTCGCCTCTCCACAGATCTGACCTGTAACTTGGTCTCCATGAGGATAGAAAGTTTTAATGCCATACTGTGAAACGTTCCAGATGAAGCCCTAACATCTCATGGAGAAATGCATTTTGACGGACCCTCCACCAGAAAAGTTACACAATGCACTGTTGAGTAACTATACAAAGTAAAGATTTCTATTGTTCCAGTACTCGGCTGCTGGTGGAGAGGGTTTAGTGACCATCCTGCAGAGAGCCCTGTCCTCTGTGACCTACCGCTCCCTCTGTATCCATGACGACATCAAAGACAGAGGGATGGACTCTGTGCCCAAATACTACTACAGGGACGATGGACTCAAGCTCTGGGACATCATAAACAGGCATGGTTTCCAAATAAGAATACTTGATACAGTGGTCCCTCGCTGTATCGCGGTTCTCTTTTCGCGGCCTCGCTGTTTCTGTTTTTTTTTTTTCTATAATGGTGTATGAACATTGTGTTGTGCGTCCTGATTGTCTTCTCCTCCGTGTCTCCTGTACAGTACAGAATGTGTTCAGTTTGACACATTTATATAGATGTTATAGAGGGGGGACCTGGGGGGGCTCCGGGAGTCCCGCTGGATGCACGAGGAGCCGAGACATGAGTCACTGGATCTGTAGGAAGACTAGACCAGATTTAAACCACCTCATGCGGCTCTTTGCCTTGTTTCGTGCGGCTCTTGTGCGTTTTCGCTTCGTGGCTCGGACTGCGTCGCTGTACGCAGTCCTGAGGCAGAGGCACGGTCCCGACACTGCCTTTCTCTCATGCTCGCAGCCCTGGGTGGGACGCTGGTCATGCTGCATCACGGATTTGACCACGATAAATGTGAGGATGTTAATACCAGTCTGAGAAAAGTGTATGATGAAGCGTTTACAGCCTTAAAACATGTAGAAGAATTGTGAAATATAAAGTTGTCCTACTTCGCGGCTTATTTCTAGAACCTAACCCCCGCCATAAACGAGGGGCCACTGTAATACATTTTATTAATATCACACTTTCAGGACAATCAAAAGCGCTGTACATAAAAACTAAAATGGTCAAAAAGAACTAAGAAAACAGGAAAGATGAGAACAGTGAATCATACTGGTGGTTTTCCCAAATATGTAACGTGGTCATTTCTATTGACTAGACCCAAGGCCAGGCTATATCACAACACAAATCTGCAGTTGCACAATATTTTTACTTCCCCATCTATATTAAATAATATTGGCCTATAGATTGTAGTGATCTAATCTGAAACCCAGCAATGGAGAAAATAAATATAATTCGATCAGAAGACCTCAAACTAACTTTGTATTCTATATTCTGGTAGTTGCACTTTCATTTTGCAGTATTCAGAATATACTTATTTTTAATCAAAGGACTACGTTGCAGTACTTGATCACACAATTTAAGATTCAAACTTCACACAACTAGTAGGAAAAATGGAAAACATTGCTCTTATAGCGTGCGCACGTATCATTTTTCCTTCTATTTAATGGCAGGAATTGCAGAACGGACTGAACAGCTGTTTTCTGTACTCTGATGTCAGAATATTTCCATCAGTTTGTTTGGAATGTAACAATAAGCAAAGTATCGTGAAATCGTATCCGAAGTTTCGCAATATAGTGAGCCGTCACAATATCGAATTAGTCTCGTTATTTTTAATTCATTATTTTGGTGCAGGAAACGATGGAACTACATGGACCTTGACTCGTGGTGTTTTTTTTCAGTGCAGACTACGTGAATGACTTGTGAAGCCCTTTTTAAATCTTAATTCTTTGGGTTATGGCGGTAATGCAGTACCAAAGGCAGTCGCATATTCACTTTTGTTTTATCGTACAGTCACATGCGTATCATGAAAATGTAGAGATTTGGATATTGTTGCATCCCTACAGCTTATAGCTCGCTTTGATGTCTTCACAGGTTTGTGGATGGAGTGATGCGTTGCTACTACAAGGCGGACGGCGAGGTCCAAAAAGACTCTGAGCTGCAGGAGTATATCAAGGACATTTTTGAGCATGGTTTCCTGTCTAACAAAGAAACGGGTGAGCTTGCAAAACACAAGATTCTTGATTATTTGATTTATTTGCAAAAGGACAGCACATACTAATGAACATTTAAAGTAAATATGTAAAGATTATAGGCAACATGGCCAATCTTCAGTCCCTCGGCAGGTTGTCAAATCTACAGGACGGGAAAAATTGTGCCCAGCCACGGGGGAAAAAACCGTCAAGTCATCCCGGGCGGCGTTTTGAGCCATTTACAGATTCTGAAAGTGTAAATTCTAAGCTTTCCAATGATGCCTTACACATGGAAGTCTGATGGGTTTAGTCGTGTTTTGGTACTGGTTTAGTCAGACGAAAACAAGAGCGCTAATCGTCACGTGGTCTGTCAGGCGCCCCAGCGTGGGTAATTGTGGTAATTTACACCCGTTTCTTTCCGAATAACAAGCAAATTTGAACCAGTGCTGTTATCTGAAACATGAAGCGGCTTCATGATCTCGACTAGCACATTTTGCAAAGAAAACAAATCCCTAATTTAGAATAAAACAATGCTTCTAATGCGATTTCTCATTCGCCCGACATGTGACTGATTTAATCGTGGTGGGTCACAATTATAGCAACAATCACACAAAAGTACATGACGCCTGCACACACTCTATACATTTCATTTCAAACTGTTCAACAATATCATTTTGTTAAACATGGTGACGTATTGGACCATTGAACAACCACTGAAAGGTGTGTGAAGAATCCCAGTCGTCCAGGTAGAATCCACGGCAAAAGGAGAAATTCAGTTTGTCAACTGGACAAAGTTTATTTGGTTGAATACGTTTCGCAGCTCATCCAAGCTAGAACTGGAGAAGTAGCTTGGATGAGCTGCGACACATTTGACCAAATACACTTTGTCCAGTTGACAAAGTGAATTTCTCCTTTTCATTGTTTTAAGGCTTTGGAACATGCTGCCAGTGTTAAACTTTTTGTATGAGAAGGCTCTGTATTCCATGTTTGACCTTCTCGCTGCTCAAAAGCACCGAGCAGTCTCCTCTAGAGCCTGCTCCTGTTGTCCGGTTTGAATTTCTTTTCACAAACTCCCTGAGAGGAGGTGGAGCAAGATTGCTAAAAACGGATGACATGAATGTACAGTGTTGATTTTTGCAGGAATCCCTCAGAGCTTCAGTACTGTGGACGAGGTGGTGAAGTTTGTCACCATGGTAATTTTCATCACCTCAGGCCAGCACTCCGCTGTCAACGCTGGACAGGTGAGTTCAAGAGATGAGTTTGTACATCAGTTACACATTAAATTGACTCGAGTCATGTTATAATGTAGTTGCCTCATGAATATACCTGGAGTTGTTTCATTTACACATGTTTGAGTGTTTCATGTTTTCAAGTTAACTGCTCCTTTTACCTTTAGTTCAGGAGAGACTGGCAGTTCTGAAGTTATCCAAATGATTCTAGTGAAGGTGTTTGGAGTTTAATTTTGGAGTATAATTCCATGACATCACAAGTGTTTGAGAAAAGAACAGAGTGTAAATGTGCAGGGTTTGTGTTAAACGTGTGAAACAAAACGCAACTCCAGGTGTTTGTAATGACATTAAAGGCATTAATACTCCACAAATTGAATGGAATTAAATGATTCAAACTTAAAATTATTTCAAGAGACATTACTCATTTACTGGGCCATTTGGATACATTGCAGATGGACATCGGTAGCTGGATGCCCAACTTTCCAAGCTCTTTACAACTGCCTCCACCCACCGTAAAGGGCCGAGCGAATGAGCGCACCCTGCTGCAGACTCTGCCTGACGTCAACGTCACCGTGCAAGCGATGGCAGTTCTGCGGCTCCTCAGCACACAGTCCGCCGATTTCGTAAGTCTTCTGCTTTGACACTAAAATGTCGGTACATTGCAGTTGCATCACGCTGGTCTATGCATCTCTAATGGCAGAATGTACACATTAGCAAACAAATGTTTTCTAAATTTAAATGTCTGAATTAAAACAAACCCACATAATCTCACCTATTGTACTTCAAACTAAATCGGCTATTTCTGGTCATGTGGCATTAAATATTAATGCCATTTATCTATGGCTTTGTCTTGCCCCTCAATACCGAGCTGAGAGGGCTCGGTACGAATGTTCCCTAAGAAATGGGACACCACTCGATTACCGTTTGCGTCATCGTCCCTCGCCTCTACCTGAGCTGCTACGTCTACAGAGGCGACAACTGACGTAAACAAATGTCGAGGATTATCGGGTACCTCAGCTCGACAAAAAAACTAGCTTGTTTATACGTGAAAGTTTGATAAACGATAATGTCGGCTAAACGGACACCGCAACAAGTTCAATAAAAGTAACGTAGAACATCGTCCTAATTGTAAACCTGCTAAACTGTAAATCGATTATTACAACTGCTGAAAATACATTTGAGACTCCTTGGCTGGTCGATGTGACGCTGCCATCCTGATCCCAAAAGTCCTCGTTATGTCCTGGTTTAGTCAGTTTCTCCAGTTCAATCATAGTTAATCCTGGTTTAGTCCTGCCTGAGCTTGTAGGTGTACCCCTTCGTTCAGAGTCTCGTTGAGAGTTTACTTCGTTTCAAGGGGTATGTAGCCCGAGGTCGTGGCCCGAGCCCTTGATCAAAATTGGAATCGGGACACCCCTTGACCTCACATGAAGGCAAAGGGCTAAGGCGAAGAAATGGGACGTAACTTGAGTAACGGCATCAGACAGAGCAGTGCTTTCAGTTAGCATTACACCCCCAGGGAATGACCGCAGCCGCAAAGTATCAGTTATCAATCAAATGTCAGATTGTTTCAATGGCTGTTTTTGTTTTCTCAGCTTTCTCTTGGCAATTACCCCCAAGAACTCTTCACTGAGGATGAGAGCCGCAAGCTGATGAAAGAGTTTGCAGAAGAATTACAAGGCTTGGATGAAGATATTGAGACCAGAAACAAAACTCTGGACTTGGAATACCCGTACATGAAGCTCAAAGTCATGGAAAACAGTGTGTCCATCTAAAACTCTTCTGGGTTTTGTCTCAGCAAATCCTCCCTATAATACAATGTGGGGGATGACGCATGATTCAAATATAGTATCAATTGAATCAAATATTCTATTAACCATGAATTGACTACAAAAAATAATTTTCTTCTCTAATAATAAAGCATATCAAAGAAATGTGCTGTGTCTCCGGGCTGAATTCTTGTTTAAGAGAGTCTCATCTGAAATATTTAACCGTGTAGCGTTATGTGCTTTTACTGAAAATATATTCTGTCCTGTACAGTAGTCGAGTTGCAAAATGAAACCAAGGGGATGGTGAAATGTTTTGTATTTCTTAGATGCAATTTCCTGCATTCTAGTCCATTTTAGGGTGACTAGCTAGACATGGCAAATCCTAAATCCCATCTGATTCATAGCTTGCGTTCTCAGTTGCATGGCCTCCACAAGACAATACTATTTATCGTAAAGACACGACACAACCCCCCCCCCCCGCGGTGAAAGCGGCACATTCTGAAGGCAACAATCTGAGAAATTCTGTTAAAGATCTGCTTGTGGAACCAAAAGGAACTCATTTGCCTGATGTGAAGCTAAACCCTCCCCCATCACTGACACCACTGTATCGGGGCAGAATTAGAACGTACTTTGTTACAAAAGCATTTCGATTAACAAAGTCCATGTAATCATTCAATAATACACAGGATGTATGTTAAAACGCAGACAGGCAGGCACAACCTGCGTGAAGTTGGCCACCCCATCAAACGCACACCTACACAAACTGTCAATCGTTTGTGCTGCTTTAGTTTTTGAGGGGGGGGGCTGGCTGACCCCAATTTGACCTATAAAAGAATCGTTAACATCTCAAAAACTAAAGCGGCACAAAGTAAACTTTTTGCAGCACAAATGATTGACAGTTTTTGTGTAGGTGTGCGTTTGATGGGGGGACAACTTCACGCAGGTACAGACGGGCACAGACATTGTCTGATGTTGGACCTTTAATGAACTCTTATGATGCTCAGGACGAGATGTAAAAACAGTTTGGTTGAAGCTGAAGGTTTCATTGGTTTGTCATTTGACAGATTTTACAACAACACACAATGTGACGGTCTCAAATCTCGGAGCTGAATCTGGTATGAGCTGTTTAGGAGCCAAAAGATCTGAACACTCAGTGGAAATCAGACTGGTTTTACGATAGAACAGCTCACGAGTCGGATCAGGGTCCATTAGAGCAGCTCTTAAGGCCGCTCTCCCTCACACAGACGTGACTTGTACCGTACAAGCGTGAGGATGAATTATTCTCTGCGTCTCTCCACACGAGGCTCGCCATTAAACCTCTCGGCCTCAGTTCTTCTGTGAGCACTGAGCCCTGAACAATCCAAACGAGAATCAGAACTGAGCCCTCAACAATCCAAACGAGAATCAGAACCAGTGTTGTATAAAGTAGTGGAAAATCAAACTCAAGTAAAAGTATAGGTTCCCCTCCCAAAAATGACTTTGGTAAAAGTCGAAGTCACTGACTGAAATGGTACTTGAGTAAAAGTCTTAAAGTATCTGGAACTTCTTGTACTTAAGTATGACAAGTAATGTCAAAATAAATGTACTCAAGTAATGTAATAAAAAGTACAAGTAAAAGTATCAAGTAAAAGGCAGTCTGAAGCTAACCCTCGCTTTGTTACTTAGATCGCACAAACACACAGCGCTTGTTTACATTTTTAAAAGTAGGCACATGTTAATGTTATTTTTTGTCCTTTTGAACTCGTGTGCCCTTTCTCAGTCGTTACACTTAGCCTACAGCTATGCCTTCCCTTGAGCCCAAAAAGCTAGGTAGCCTGTTAGCTCCAACATCGTCAAATACGCTTTGTGTAACGGAAACAATGTCACACAAAGTTAATTTCTACATGTTATGCTCAAGGTTTCACAACAGTGTCTAGAATGTCCATGCTATGGTTACTGAAATTGGAATATAGACGCTAACAATTTCATTAATCTAGAACTTACCTCGATGTGTTTCTTGAGGTTGGACGGGGAGTTTCTGTAAGATAGGATTTCCACGTTGCTTGGAAGGCACAAGAGGCACTTCATTCGATAGGACGAATCCTTCATATCAGCGTAAGAGAACATTGTGTTTAAGTATGGCCAGGGATGCTCATCGTCTCATCTACACCAACAGTTGTAGGCTGATTGTCATGCGCAAGTAGCGAACAAGCCCAGGCACGTCCTGACTTCCTTGCAGTCAGTAGAGGTTTTTTTTGTAACGAGTAACTAAACGGCACATTGAAAATGTATCGTGTTTCATTATGTTCTGTATAACACTTTACATAATGGACGGTTAAAGCAGTTCGTATGCTTACTTAAACTTTATTAAAGACTCTGTCTCACTTCACGTTCATCTTACACGCGTGCTGGTGATTCCTCTAACAGGTGCGTCCTCTAACTCTGTCCGTGTGGGACTCCCGTACTCGTAATAAACAATCCTATTGTTACATCTTTCTTTTTCTTTTTTCCAGTTAAGGTTCTTTCATTAAACATAGGCCATTAGGTGCCACAACAAACTTAGAGCAAACATTTAAATGAGACATACACCTTACAAGCTAGATCCACTAAGTATCCTTGAACATAGGCCAAACAGTTATGGTTACAATCTGCTCAAACAGCCATAAAGAATTTTGCTTTACAATTTTTTTTTTTAATTTTCAGACAGTGTAGTCTTTTAGGTAGTGCGGTCTGACAATTTGTCGACCAGATCTGGTGACCGGCCCTTGTTCCATTGATGGGACCCCTGGTGGGGCCTCCTCCGTGGGTGGTTGGGTGGGTTGATCTTGTGTAGGAGTGTGCTCTGTGGGACAGCGTCTGAGGTGGCGACGATTTCGTCTCAGAACGCCTCCGGATTCCAACTCAACCTCATATGATCTGTGGCTCACCTGTTGAACCACCTTTGCATGTCTCCAGTCCTTGTGTGTGTCACAGGGCTGTACTCTCACACTGTCCCCACTTGTGAGACTGTCCATGTCTTTTGCCGTGCGGTTGTAGTATTTTTCTTGTCTTTCTCTGTTGTCTTTCAGCCCCTTGTCATTGTGTGTTACCTCTGGTTCAAGTAGTGTGTCCCTCGTGGGAAGCAGGGTCCTGGTCCTCCTGCTCAGGAGCCTCTGAGCAGGGCTAGTGTTGAGACCCTGGCTTGGTGTATTCCAATGGTCCAGCATGGCTAAGTAGGGGTCCTGTCTCGCTGCTGCAGCCTTCAACATTAAGCGTTTGGCAGTCTTTACTGCCGATTCTGCCTTCCCATTGCTTTGTGGGTAACCTGGTGACGACGTTCTGTGTTCAAAACCCCACTTCTGGCTGAAGCGCTGGAACTCTAGGGATGCATATTGGGGTCCGTTATCAGAGATAACAGTGTCTGGTATCCCCTGTCGGGCAAAATGAGCCTTTAATTTTCTGATCACAGTATTACTCTTAGTGTCAGGTAAGTAATCTACTTCCCAAAAGTTTGAATAGTAATCCACTGTTACTAGATAGTCTTTATTGTGAAAGGAGAAGAGATCTGTTCCTACCTTGGCCCATGGTCTGCTGGCCATGTCGTGTGGGTGTAGTGTCTCTTTCTGTTGTTTCGGGTCCACTGACCTACATATGTCGCATTTGGAGATGAAGGTCTTGATCTCCTCATTCATCCCCAGCCAATACAGACACTCTCTTGCTCTCCTCAAACACCCCTCCACTCCCAGGTGCGAGGAGTGAATTCTGTGAGTCATGTCCACCCTGAGAGCATCCGGTATCACCGCTCTGTCCCCTCGGAACACTATGCCATCCTGGAAGCTGAGTTCATCTTGGAAATTGTGGTAGTGCCTTATGTCGCTAGGTAAGTCCTTTTTTCTCTTAGGCCACCCCTGTAGTATTCTGTTCGCTACACTCTGCAGCTTTGTGTCCTCTTTGGTCGCGGCCCTGATGGCACTCAGCCTCTCTGCTGAAATAGGGAGGTAGCTGACCATGTTCACAGTCTCTATGTCTGTCTCACACTCTCCTTTGGTGCTCTCTGGTAAGTAGGCTCTACTGAGGGTGTCTGCCAGAAGCATATCCCTACCTGGCACGTATGTCACATTGATATCGTACTGCTGCAGCCTGAGTAGCATTCTTTGCAATCTTTTAGGTGCACTAAGTAGTGGTTTTCGGTTGATATTTTCAAGAGGTTTGTGGTCACTTTGTACTGTGACCTCCCTGCCGTAAGTATACTGATGGAATTTTTCCATGCCAAACACTATGGCTAAGCATTCTTTTTCTATTTGGGCATAGCCCTTTTCAGTTTATGTGAGTGCCCTGCTGCCAAATGCAATTGGTTTACCTCTCTGAGTGAGGGCGGCCCCCAATCCTGTGTCTGACGCATCACATTGAAGTGTCAACTCCTCGTCCTTGTTGTAATATTGCAGGACTGGTGCTTTGGCAATTTTGTTTTTCAGTCTTTGAAACGCTCCTTCTTGGGTGTCTGTCCATTCCCACATGTTCTCCTTGCGCGTGAGTTGTCTGAGAGTCTCACAGTCATCAGAGAGGTGATCATAGAATTTTGAAAGGTAATTGACCATCCCTACTAGTCTCTGTATACCCTTCACATCGGTCGGTCTTGGCATGTCTCTGATTGCTCGTGCCTTCTCCGGGTCCATCCTCAGTCCCTCGGCTGTGAGGAGATGACCTATGTAGGGTACCTCTTTTTGTCTGAGCTTGAATTTCTCCGAGTTCAGCTTAATGTTGCGCTCTCTGCACCTCTTTAGGAAACCTCTGACTTTCTCGTCGTGGTCCTTTTCCGCCTCCTCTTGTGTTGCTCCTTCACCCGTGATTAGCACGTCATCTGCTATGATGTAGACTCCTGGGAGGCCCTCCAGGGTCTGCATGAGCTTTCTTTGGAACACCTCCGGCGCTGGGCTTATTCCCATTGGCATCCTTAGCCACCTGAAGCGGCCAAAGGGAGTGGCGAATGTAGTAAGGTAGCTCGACTCTTCTTCTAATTTGACATGCCAGAAGCCTTCCTTTACATCACAGACTGTGAAAACTTTTGCTTTAGACATCTCTGGCAGTACGTCTTCAATGGTTGGAAGAGGATGGTGACTTCTTTTTAGTGCACGATTTAGTGGTTTTGGGTCTATACAGATCCTCAGTTTCCCATTAGGCTTTTTTACAGAGACCATGGAACTGATCCAATCAGTGCTGCGTTCCACTGGTGCAATTATCCCTCTCCTCTCTAGGTCTTTGAGTTCTTCTTGAAGTGGTGTCATCATGGCTACAGGTACTCTGCGCTTCGGCAGTTTCACAGGTGGTACTTTGTCATCTATTTCTATTCTATATTCACCCTCCATACAGCCCACACCTGTGAATACATCCTCAAACTCGTTCTTTATTTTGTCCATGGTCATGTGACCTCCTTTTGTCACTGTGTTTGACTCCATTTTTACTATGCTGTCAATAGCCAGAATGTTTTCGTATTGTACTTTTATTAATTTCATGGCCTCGCTAGCTTTTCTGCCAAGTAAGGGGGTTTTGCTGCTTTGCTCGACTACTTGAAACTCCAGTCTGTACAGCTTGTTGTTTCTGGGGTTTCTGACCTTCACCCTGCATGTGCCTAGAGGAGTCAACTTGGTCTTGTTATACATCACTAGCACTTTCTCTGTGTGCTCTAGTGGTGTGTCTGGATTCAAAAGATCGATGGGAATGATATTGCAGGTGGCTCCACAGTCAATCTGGAAATTAACTAATTTTTTCCCTATCTTCATTCCAGCAAACAGCTGTTGGCCCTGACTGTGTTTGTCATTCACCTGGTTCACCTTTTCACTCTCTCCATGTTCTTCAGTTATGCAGTTGACATCCTCATATGAGTCACTGTCACTTGTCTCCTCTGTAACAGCATGCACTTTCCTCATTTTCTTACTGGTCTCTGGTTTTGATTTGCACTGAGCTGCAAAGTGGTTTTCCTTCCCGCACTTTTTGCACTTTTTTCCAAAAGCTGGGCACTTTTTCTTATTCCTTTCATGTGTTTTGCCACAGAATTTGCACTGTATCTCGTTCTCCTTTAGTTTAGCTTCTGTCTGCTTTAATGCATGTACTTCCTCTACTGTCTGACCTTGAAGTGTTTTGCTATTCTCCCTCGATAGCTCCGTAGCTCTGCAAATGTTCAGACAAGACTCCAGCGTTAGCTTTTCCTCCCTGAGTAATCTCTCCCTCAGTGCTGAGCTGTTCGTGCCACACACTACTCGGTCTCTGATCAAAGAGTCTTTAATGCATCCAAAATTGCAGGTGCTAGCGAGCACTTTCAAGTCAGTTACATAGGTGTCCACATTTTCATCTAATCCTTGATTTCTCGTGAAAAATCGGTACCTTTCAACGGTCTCGTTTGCCTGTGGGTTGCAGTATTCGTCGAACTGTTTCATCATGGAACTCACTGTGGTCTTTGCTGAGGGGCTCGTAGACGCCAGAGTTGTCCAGAGTTCTCTACCCTTTTCTCCGATGAGGTAGCTGAACAGCTTCACTTTAGTAGTCTCGTCCGCAGTTGGCATAGTAAGGTCCATGTACAGCTCGAACTCCTCCTTCCAACTTCTCCATGTCTTCGCTAAATTGGCGGAATCCAAAGCCAACGTTCCCGGCGGTTTTAGCCCTTCCATCACCGTCGGCTAACTAGCTAGACTGTGCGTTATCTAATTAAAGTACTTGAGGGTATTTTTCCGCGCTGCCACCATGTTTCATTATGTTCTGTATAACACTTTACATAATGGACGGTTAAAGCAGTTCGTATGCTTACTTAAACTTTATTAAAGACTCTGTCTCACTTCACGTTCATCTTACACGCGTGCTGGTGATTCCTCTAACAGGTGCGTCCTCTAACTCTGTCCGTGTGGGACTCCCGTACTCGTAATAAACAATCCTATTGTTACATATCGGAGTAAAAGTATGCAATTAAATTCGGAAATGTAGTGAAGTAAAAGTAAAAGTTATCATTTTTTTTTAAACTCAAGTAAAGTACAAAGTTTCCCAAAATTTACTTAAGTACAGTAGTGAAGTATTATTACTTCGTTACTATACAACACTGATCAGAACTGAGCCCTGAACAATCAGAACGAGAATCAGAACTGAGCCCTAAAGAATCAGAACGAGAAGGTTCTGGGTTCTGAATAATTCTGTTCTGTACGTTCATTTTACTCATAAAACTGCATAAAACCGAACGAGGTCCAAAGTTATTCCTCACTTTTCCAGCGTCCTAATTATTCACGGTGATGAGTTTAAAGTGCTAAGAACAACTAGCATGCCAAGTGCACACTTTCTGATTCTCAAACATAATTTAGGTGCAGACAGTAAAAAACTGATTTATTTTGACCTGTTTACCTTTTTATTTTGATCAAAAACATCTTGGCTTCAACTTACCATCTCCAAAACAGTTTGTATGTAGGCCTACTTTAAAAAAAAAAATCACATGTAAAGCCAGATATTTTAATTGTAGGACAACAAGTACAGGTTGTCACAGAATTCAAATATCTTGGATTATACATAGATTCAAATCTCAATTTCAAAACCCATATTCAAAAAGTTGGCAATAAGATAAATTTAAGTTTGTCTAATTTCCGTTACATCAGAGACTCATTATCAATTGAGGCAGCAAAATCTCCCTTCTTTGCCCTCATCCTCTCACATAAAACATGTATCTGTATCATCAGCTGGTCTAATACATCACCCACAACAATAAAACCCACTGAATCACTCTATAACTCACACCCGAACTCACACCCGAACTCCCACCTTACCCATCTCCCACCCCCCACCCCCCATATTGGCATAACCTGTATTCCATAAAAGACATATCACTCTAGACACTTTAAAAAACTGCTGCTAAGGACTACTGTTGCACTGTTGCACATTTACATTTACTACTGGATTTTACTCCTGTTGCACTGTTGTTTACTACTGTTATTGCACATTTACATTTACTACTGGAATTTTTAGTACTGTTGTTTACTCCTGTTATTGAATTTTACCCCCGTTGCACTGTTGTTTACTACTGTTATTGCACATTGACTACTGGAATTTTAGTACTGTTGTTTACTCCTGTTACTGCACTAGAATTACTACTGTTGCACATTTATTTTTATTTTATCTTAATGCACATTCTACTGCACATGACCAAGTCACTGCTGTATCTTCCATTGCACATTTTGATGCACACTGCACACTTTGGAAATCTGTATATAGTATAGTTTATTTATTATGTTGCACTGTTTTAAGATTTTAGATCGTAGACTTTAGTTTTAACTTTAGATCTCTGTCTTAGATAGTTTTTTGTTGTGTTTTGTCTTCATATTGTATTTTGTACACTGTCTTTTTGCACTACCTGGCCAGAGAGAAACAAAATTTCGATTCACTGTATGTTGAACACATATGGCAGAATTGACAATAAAGCTGACTTTGAACTTTTGAACTTATAACCTCCTGAGACCAGCCCATTCATCTGTGTCCTTTATAGTGGACACTGAGTTAACCAATCTATATTTTAAGTGTTTAGAGATACACTCTAGTTTGTGGCTGTACTATGATAAATAAACTAGGACTAAACCAGAACTGAACCAGGTCTAAACTAGGACTAAACCAGAACTGAACCAGGTCTAAACTAGGACTAAACCAGGACTAAATCAGAACCAAAACAGGACTAAACCAGGAGAAAATCAGAACCAAATCAGGAAAAACAGGACTAAACCAGGAGAAAATCAGGACTAAACCAGAGGGGTATTCCACGAAAGCTACTAAGCGCAAAGCCCGGCTTTATTCGTCAGTTGGCGCTAGTTTAAGTGAGAGTTCGGTTCCACGACGCTCGCTAAACTTAGTTCCCGCTGAGTTACTGGGGCAACATGGTCTTAGCACATAGTCTGGTCGAGGGCTGGCTAAAGTTCTGTCTTAGTTAGGCCGTGTCGCAGAGAATACGTACCTGACGTAAACAGAGTGTCAAACAAACCGTTCCGCACACCTCCCGCATGAATATCTGTGTTGTCCGAAAACAATATCAGCAAAAAAACAAATTACCTTACGTTCTTGGTTCTTGACAATTCTCCGGTAATCTAAACATATGCTTGTGAACCGCTGTCTTTACGACATTAACATATAGAAGAATTCCAGAGGCTTTGGTCGAGTGGTTATGTGCTTTGATTCTCATACCGGCGACCCGGGTTCGATTCCCGCTATTGACCTATTGATGCCCAAGTCAAATTTTCACGCATTTATATTTGCAACATATTACAGAAATGGAAATAAATTTAACCTACAATTATTGTTATCATCACATAACTTATATCAGCTGGGCCTAACATCACTCTCACATGACGACATTGACACTTTATATTTTATGTGACATCTCTATCAAAGAATACAGTTAAAGGTAAATCTTTACTTTTAAAACAAAATGTAGCCAAATAACAGGCACATGTAGTGACCTGGTTTATTTGATATTTGCTTTGTTAAACTACCACTGATGTGGTCGATTTCATTGAATCGTCCCTAGAGGGCGCTACCTGCCTGGAGAGTGTGCTGAGAAAACGTGCTTTTCAAGCCAGGAAGTTGTGTTTTTCCCAATAACATCCACGAAGTAGAATGCACGCAGTTGTCCTGACTCATTCTTTCTTTCGTGTTACATTTCTCCACTCATCAGAGTGCGACATCTTGGAGGCCCCAGCGAGGATGAATGCGTGAGAGGTCCTACTCCAGGAGGCAGTACCCCATCCTGCGTTCATACTCACCACTACATCTGGAGGATCAGCGGAGCACAGCGGCACGGCGATCGGGCAGGGAGAACAGTACGCCATCTGAGGTTATATCGCTAACCAGGAGAGCCACAAGTTCCACCTAGTCACGTACGCGTCCTGCTTCACTGCGTCACTGGTCATCCGTTCTTCACAAACATGGATGTGTTGGAGGACTTACGACTTGAAGTAGTTGGTTTACTTTACACTCTTACTAGTGAACAACTTGTACATGTATGTGAATTTTTGGGAATGGCCCAAGTTCATGTTGTGGATAAAGGTCGCTCCTTTTTGATTACACAAATTATACAACACGTGGATAAAGATGAAATAGGGGATCTAGAGGATGAGGGTTTGTCATTGTTTCTTAGCCTGAAAGATAAAATTGCCTCAGTTCAGTTGCCCCCTAATGATCAGGCCACACCGGCTGCAGACACTAGCCCATCCCAGTCACCTCAAACAGAAGCGTTATCAGAACAGGAAAGACTCCAACAGCAGATTGAGGCCCTACAGATAGCATTACAGTTATCATTACAATCTCAGCAACAGGGTGGTAGGAACCAAACACCGGCCAATGGTCATAGCACACAACAGCCTCATGCCCCTGTTCAAGGATATGCATCGCTACCTGCCCTTACCCCCTGGCATCGGGAATTCAGGATAGCAGGACAGATCGGAGAGCCAGGACAAAAGGACAGACTTACATTCTCTAGTCTAGCCCACCAGATTGAAACCGGCTTAAGCAAAAACGTCCCTGAGTATGAAATTGTCCATGCTGTCATAAAGGCCATAGCACCTGGCATGCAGTTGCGTAGCTACCTGGAGGGTAAAACAGATTTAACTCTCCCAGTGTTGAGAAGGATTCTCCGGTCTCACTACCAGGAAAAGGGTGCAACCGAACTGTATAAACAACTTACAGCAGAGGCCCAAAATGGCAGAGAGACGCCACAGAACTTTCTTTTCCGTGTTCTTGATTTAAGACAGAAGGTTATTTTCGCCTCTCAAGAGGCAGTCTAGTCTGAGGTACGACCCCATCCTTGTGCAGAACATGTTCCTGCATTCAGTTCTGACAGGGCTGCAAAATGACAATATAAGAAACGATATGAAGCCGTACTTGCAGCAAGCAGATGTGAATGACGATGTGCTGTTGGAAAAGTTAAACGTTGCCTGTATGATTGAATCAGAGAGACAGAACAAAAGAAAGGAGACACATCCACAGCGGTCTGTAGGTGTTCACTCGGCCCAGTGCTCTGAAGCTTAAGCTGCATCTGAGAAGAAAAGGGAGATGCCAGAAAACAAAACTAAGTCCAACCTCATGGATGAACTAAAAGAAATCAAAGCAGATATTGCTGTTCTGAAGAACTTAAGCACTGAAGTGTGTCAAATTCGAGACGCCATCCAAAACCCACAGATGGCCCTAACACAAAACGTGTCCACAGCTGGCATTGACACCCGTCAGTTTGAATACATGCCCACAGGCTTCTGGCAGAATGGCGGCCGAGGAAGAGGTGGAACTGCACAGTTCCAACAAGGCTATGCACCCCAACGGTATCCTTTCCCCTCGGTGCGTGGTTTGCCAACGCAGTGGCACTGATGACATTTGCACACATTGTTATGCATGTGGAAGTAGTGAGCACTACTTTGCTGGCTGCAGGGCAAGGGAAATAAACCCAAGGGGAACTCCATTAAACGAAAGAGGGTTGCCCCCACGGGACCGGGAGTAACCTGTAGCACACTAGCGTCCCATCAGACATGTATGCAGTGTGGTGTAACTGGAGGAGAGAGTAAATTAAGAAGATGTGTTCCATGCCAGAGTGCTCTCTATTGTTCTAAAACTTGTCAAATAAATCACTGGGATGTCCATAAGAAAACCTGTAAACATTCAAGACATAGACGGGGAGTGAGGAAGGATAAAAAGTGTCTAAGTGTTGCCGCCCTAGTGGGGAAACAGTGCCTCATCGACTGCTATTTTAACAACATCAAAACCAGAGCACTATGGGACACGGGTTCCCAAGTTTGTCTCATAAATGAGATCTGGAAAAATGAATTCCTCCCAAACGTAAAACTGAGACCTGTCACTGAACTCATTGATGCCCCGGACACCCTTACAATAGTAGCTGCGAATGGGGATCGTATACCCTTTCTTGGTTGGGTCGAAATCTTCTTTGGATTGTCAGAAGAACCGAATAGGGCATGTGCTCTTACTCTTCCTGTCCTTGTCATGAAGGGGGCAGTCTCACCCATCCTATTATTGGCTACAATGCAATCGAACACATTGTAAAAAGTAGGAAAAATGAACTTTCGGCTGACAATAACAGTGGGCATCTGAGAGGAGTAGTTCAATCTGCTCTCCCTGGGCTTGAGACATCACAAATTCAGGCTTTCATAGATCTAGTGAGAATTGAACAGCCCCAAGAATATGCAGTGAAAACAACGAGAGAAAGAAATGTCATCCCTAAGCAGACATCCACCCATGTAATGTGCAGGTTGTCCACAGGACGGCTGGAGGAAGATGCCACTTTAGTGTTTGAACCAGATGTTAACCCCCAGTGGCCAGAAGGGCTAGTGTTTAATGAAACCGTGGTGCAGTTGAAAACAGGTGCCCCTCCCTATATCATGGTGAATGTACAGAACCCCTCAATGCACGACATAGTCTTGCCAGGCAGAACCATCATCGGCACTGCGCAGGAGGTGCGGTCTGTTTATCCAGCTTTTCCCTTAGATCAACAATGCCACCAAAGCCCTGTTTCAGTCAGCCATGTTCAGTCAAGGGGTGACGAGGATACTGATGGAAAATGGGACCCCGCAGTTGATTTGAGCCACCTGGGAGAAGCTCAGAGAGGTATTGTACGTAAGATGTTAAGAGAAGAATGTGCCTCATTTTCTCGATCGGACGATGACATAGGGTGTATTGACAGTCTAAGGATGACCATATCCCTGAAAGACCCAACCCCTGTTGCACGGTCTTACCTGTCGGTGCCCAAACCACTCTATAAAGAACTAAAAGACTATCTGCACGACCTCATTGCTCAGGGATGGATAGAGAAATCAACATCATCTTATTCGTCACCTGTTGTGTGTGTGCGAAAGAAAGACGGTAGTCTACGCCTCTGTGTAGACTATAGAGAACTTAACAAAAAGACCCACCCAGACCGGCAGCCAATTCCCCGGGTCCAAGACATCCTTGACAGCTTAGGTGGCAACTCATGGTTTTCATTGTTAGACCAGGGCAAAGCCTACCACCAAGGCTTCATGTCAAAAGAGAGTAGACCTTTAACCGCATTTGTGACACCATGGGGCCTATATGAATGGGTCAGAATTCCATTTGGATTAATGAATGCCCCTGCAGCTTTCCAGAGGTGTATGGAGGAGTGTCTAGAGGGTCTACGTGACAACATCTGCGTACCTTACCTGGATGATACATTGGTATTTAGTAACTCCTTTGACGCTCACGTGGAGCATGTCAGGAAAGTACTGCAGCGGTTAAGAAATTATGGGATAAAGCTCAAGCCAAGCAAGTGTGATGTCTTTAAGCCAGAGGTCCGTTACCTTGGGAGAATTGTGTCAGCTGAAGGGAGCAAGATGGACCCAGCTGACATCGTCGCGGTGAGAGCCCTGAAAGATAAGAGACCAGCGACTGTTGGGCAGTTACGTGCCATTCTCGGCCTCCTCAGCTATTACCGCCAGTACATAAAGAATTTTTCCAGGATAGCTGGGCCACTTTACAACTTGTTGAAGGATGCAGGGCCACATGACCAAAAAGACCTGAAACAATCGGCACGAAAAAACACCAAGCATAAAGGCGCACCTTCAAGCATGCCCATTGTGTGGGAAGATAAACACCAAGAGATTCTGGAGAGACTGATTGATTGCCTGGCTACACCCCCCATACTGGGGTTCCCAGATTTCTCTCAACCCTTTATCTTACACACTGATGCATCGGGGCAAGGGCTAGGCGCAGTATTGTACCAGGAGCAAGTTGGCAAACTCCGTGTAATAGCTTACGGGTCTCGCACATTGACCGCTGCTGAGAAAAACTATCATCTTCATTCGGGAAAATTAGAGTTTCTCGCGCTTAAGTGGTCAGTCACAGAGAAATTTCGTGATTATCTGTACTATGCCCCTTCATTTGTTGTATACAGCGATAATAACCCACTTACATATGTAATGTCTAGTGCAAAACTCAATGCGACTGGTTGCAGGTGGGTAGCAGAACTGGCCGACTATAATTTTACTATCAGATACAGACCAGGTAAAGAGAATATTGATGCAGACAGTCTGTCTAGAATGTCAGCTGACATGGAGGAGATAATTAAGCAATGTACAGAAGAACTTTCATTTGACTGTGTGGCTGCTCTAATACAGGCTGTGGAAGTACAAGAACATACACCACCAAGCACAATAGTTGATGCATTACAACAGCCAACCGACACTGGTGCCCACTATTATCCCATCCCCCTTGCAGAGATTAGACAGAGCCAGCTAGATGATCCACACATTGGTTTAGTGATGAGATGTAAAATAGACAATATCAAACCATCAATGCACCCAACCATGTCCGGTAGTGCCCAAAGCAAGTGTTTCCTCCGTGAATGGGACAAGCTGCATATTGATGAAAATGGCATTCTTAAGAGGAAAAACAGCAACTAGGACTCAACTGATTCTACCTGACAAGTACAAAGGCCGTGTGATTGAAGAACTGCATAACAAAATGGGCCATCAGGGTGTGGATCGCACCTTGTCGTTGATTCGAGATCGTTTCTTTTGGCCACAAATGCATGATGAGATTGAGCACTATGTCACAAGAACTTGTGCTTGCTTGAAGCAGAAGAAGCCGAGCAGAGAGACAAGGGCTCCATTAACAAACATTGTTACCATCCATCCCTTTGAGCTTGTGTCGATCGATTTCTTACACTTGGATAAATGTAAAGGGGGATATGAATACATACTAGTGATTGTTGACCACTTCACCCGCTTTGTTCAAGTATATGCCACTAAGTCAAAGTCTGCCAAAACAGTAGCAGAGTGTTTGTTTAATGACTATGCCCTCAAGTTTGGATTTCCTGAGCGAATACACCATGACCAGGGAGGTGAATTCGACAACAGGCTTATAGCTCAGTTGAAGAACAACTGTGGTGTCATGAGTTCTCGCACTAGTCCTTACCACCCGCAAGGGAATGGTCAGGTTGAAAGATTTAACAAAACACTGTTGCAGATGTTAAAGACACTGACAGAGAGAGAGAAGAGAAATTGGAAAGACTCATTGAACAAACTAACATTTGCTTATAACTGCACAAGGTGTGACGTCACAGGCTTTTCTCCATTTTACCTCCTGTATGGGCGTAGCCCACGGCTGCCTGTTGACACTCTTTTTGAACTGACTGAGAACAAAGGCACCGCCAGTCACCAGGAATACATGCACAGATGGAAAGAGCAAATAAAAGAGGCATATGAGATTGCAAAGGAGGGTGTAAAGAAATCAGGTGAACGAAGTAAGAAAAACTACGACAGAAAGCTGAGAAGCACAGTATTGACTCCTGGTGACCGCGTGCTAGTCAGGAACCTGACACCCAGAGGAGGGACTGGCAAGCTGAGGAATCATTGGGAAGAGGCCATCCACGTGGTGATTAGACGAGTAAAGGAGGATCTCCCCATCTATGAGGTGCAGCCAGAACAAGGAAGGGGAAGGTCAAGGGTCGTACATCGTAACTTGTTGCTACCGTGTGACCATTTGCCGATGGATGTCCCAATGAATGTCAAAGACCAACAGAGGAAAAGGAGACAAAGTCAAGAAAATAAAAATAACACAACAGCACATTCAGATGAATCAGATGACGAGGATGATTTCTGTGTCCATTATTCACCCGTTAGGCAGCCTCAAGTAGAACTGCAGACTTCGGATGCTGACGTTACAGAAGATGAGCAGGAGAAAGAAGTCACTGTATCTGAATCTGAGGATGAAACTGATCAATCAGATGAAGTGTTGACAGAAGGACAGTATTCAAATGGTGAAGCACCTGATGAGGAGTCATCAGTAACAGACCCTAGTGATGAAGACGAGGAGGTGCATCAAAGGCCACAAAGAGATAGGCGACCCCCCAAACTGTTTACCTATGATCACCTTGGTGTCCCCACTTGTCACATGATTAGCTGTGCCCGTAACTCTAGGCAGAAGGAACAAAGTCCTCACACTAGGTTGCACACCGCATGGCCTAAATTTATACAGCCCCTTCAATCGTATTTTGTTGATGCATACTAGATGGTTTCTGATTTGTTAACATACTTACAAAGTGAACACACACACATGCACATGGTTAAAGAAATAGATGTAATTTGTTTTGAAATACATGTAGAAATACTGAATGTGATGTCGGGACGACATCTATTTTAGAGGGAGTATGTAGTGACCTGGTTTATTTGATATTTGCTTTGTTAAACTACCACTGATGTGGTCGATTTCATTGAATCGTCCCTAGAGGGCGCTACCTGCCTGGAGAGTGTGCTGAGAAAACGCGGCTTTTCAAGCCAGGAAGTTGTGTTTTTCCCAATAACATCCACGAAGTAGAATGCACGCAGTTGTCCTGACTCATTCTTTCTTTCGTGTTACATTTCTCCACTCATCAGAGTGCGACACACACTCCATGATGCAACATTTCAATGATTCAACAAATTTGCTTCAGAGATGCTGTGCAAGCCTTTTAATGAAATCCTATTTATCAATTTCCATCAATAGGCATAAAACAAAAAAAGACATTAGGTATGACATTCTGGTGTGAGGCCACTGCTGGAGGACTGCTGAGGGTCAGGCAAGGCACTGCTGGAGGACTGCTGAGGGTCAGGCAAGGCACTGCTGGAGGACTGGTGAGGGTCAGGCAAGGCACTGCTGGAGGACTGCTGAGGAGGGTCCAAGTGTACGCCATCTTCAGTAACTAGAACACAAGCATACTATTAAAATACAAATGCTTGGATCACAGCTGAGGCAAGCATTAGTCTAGAGCACAGGTCTTCAACAGGGGGGTCGCGGAAGTACTGCAGGGGGGTCGCGAAATCTTTTGATTTCACTTTAAAATAATATTTTATATTTTATAGTGTAAAATACAGTATTAACCTGTGTATTATTTCCTTGTATTGGATGTACCATAACAGAGTAGCAATGTTTATACATGACACTAAGCTCAATTTAATATAAAACACAATTCTATGCCGTATATATAGTAGGTCCCTGGCCCAGTTCGCCATCTGTTTGGGGGTCCCTGGCCTGAAAAACGTTGAAGACCCCTGGTCTAGAGAATACCTTGAATATACTCTTCACAAGAACTCGCAGGAAAGATCTTTGATGGGGTCCCTCCTTCAGTTACCTCCACCAGTGGGTGACCCCGGTTTAGGGCCAGTGCCAGCTCCTCTGCAGGTGAAAGGTTTTGAGGGGGGCTCCCACCTCCTGTGGCTTGGTAGCTACTGTTCATTTTAAATTAAATTAAGGTACCATTTCAACAGTATTACTAATTTCACTGAATAATAATATTAATATTAGCCTACTTACCACTCTGCAAAATGTTTTTATGCTTTGTCTTTACCTGCAAAACAGTCCTCTTCACATTATTCCTGCTCAAAGACAAGATAACACAATTTAACGTATTAGTTGGAGCAAATACTTTTACACAGTAAAAATAAATTACAACTGACAAGACTGCTCTACAAATATATAATAATTATACCATCAACTGCCTACCATGAGAATCGACCTCACAATCTCCCGCTCTCCAGACGGTCACTTTTCCCCTGCACCACAGATCAGTGTTGACATCAATGGTGAAAAACATACTTAAAAAACTCAACCTCCAGCACTGTTATAGGACTTAACTTACGTATTTAAGCGCTCGGCGATCTTCTGCCACGCCATGTCTCTTGCCTTGGTTATCGCAAGTGCGTTGTAGGGTTCCAAAAGCAACTTCTGTTCTGATGCGCTGAAATAATCGGCCCGAATCTTCGACATGATCGCGTTTTCGACAGTCGCTTGTTCAGGGCTTCTTATTTACCCCGTGCACGCGTCTAGGCCCGGCCTGATTAGGCCTGACTGGGCTTAGCTCTGACTAGGCGCAGCTGAAACGCGTTTGTGGAACGGGTTCAGGCTTTTGTCTAAGTTGTGTCTCAGCCAGGCGAGAACTTGGCACTTAGTCGCGGCTAAGTTTAGCCATGTTCGTGGAATACCCCCCAGGTCTAAGTTAGGTCTAAACAACATCTAAACCATGACTAAAAGAGGTTTAAATTAGGTCTAAGCCAGGTCTAAACCAGGCCTGAACCAAATTTGAGTCAGGTCTAAACCAGGTCTAAACCAGATCAATAATAAATACATAAAAAAATAAACATTTGAAATACACTTTTTTCCTAAACAAGCTTTAAAAACACTTGGCAAAAACACTACAGATACCACCACTGTCACATTTTGCAGAAATACAAATGTAATGGCCTGGGACAATCTTATTACATTTAAAAATATCTGTCTAATGAACAAGATTAAACATGGCTTGGCTCCCCCTTCGCTGAATGACTTTGTTAATTTTCCATCTAGTGAGGGCAGAGTGACCAGAGGAGCAGTGACCAGAGGAGCAGTGACCAGAGGAGCAGTGACCAGAGGAGCAGTGAGGGAAGACTGCATTATTCCTCATCGAAAAAATGGATTTGGTCATAGTCAGGGAGCCAAAGTCTCAAAAGCTCAATAAAATGGGCTGAACCTGACATGGTCTGCTATAGTTTATATATATATTGTTGGCATAAAGGATACTTTAATTCCATTCGTTACTCGTTTGATACCAGTGTTTACCTTAATTGTCCTAAACCCAGTATCCTATGCCTTCCCAGATTCGTTATGGTGATGAAACAGACGACCGGAAGCTTGGAATATAAAATCATACTTTTATTGGCCCTGACAGAGGAGTCAAATTACGAAGCGCCCGGTTCCTATCTGTCCCTAGGTGGTACAGACAGAATAGTGCATTTCCCTAAAATTCTAACATTTATAGTCTATGCGTAGAACAAAGAGGAGAGGTGTGGCTTGAGTGGTCTTCCCCCCTTCTGGAAACAAACTGGAGGGGAATGTAGCGTGAATCTTCTTATCAGTTCCTTCTCATGCCCTCTCATGACCTTTTCTCTCCAGACCCCCCTATAACTCAAGGCAGACGTGGTTGCACACAAAAAAACACAATATATCTTCTCACTCCTCCATCGTAGTCATTTTTATTTTCTACAATTCCCCCTTCTGTCGGTCACCTAAAGTGGCCGACATAAAATCTCTAAACTAAATGTAAAAATATAAGTCAAAAAAATATAAAACCTTAAAAAAGTAAACTGTATATATGTAAATATAAAAATCAAAACAAAATATTGCCAAATAGGCATGTCCTCTCATTAGTTACAGATACAAAACTAAAATAATAAAAGAGTAACCTTTCACCCTTGGTCTCCCCCTTCTGATGCTCTACTCACTCAAAACCACATGCTCTTCAAAGTCTGTGACATTTAGGATTTCCCTCTCCCTCCGGGGAGACACCCAGGTCACCGTTTCAGACTCTTCCATGGTAGTGGTCTTGAGGGCCATGTATGCACCCCCGGGTGGAGAGATCATTCCATTTATCATTTTTCCCACCATACCCTGCAAACAAGGCAAAACACAGACACACAGCAGGCAGCATACCAGTGCAATGGTCAGAAGGGGTGTGACTATTTTGAGAAGAACCTGCCACCAGGCGCCAGAGGTGAACCAAGTGCCAATATTGAAATTGCCCCAGTCCGGGTCGTGAGCTTCTTTAAGCATCCCTGT
Organism: Paratrypauchen microcephalus; assembly: GCA_036785185.1. NCBI lineage: Eukaryota > Metazoa > Chordata > Actinopteri > Gobiiformes > Gobiidae > Paratrypauchen > Paratrypauchen microcephalus. The sequence goes on from JAVJIX010000170.1 coordinate 2,070,677, forward strand.
TAGTATTGCGACTTGGTCATGGATATCAGTCCAATTGTGAGAACTGTCAGGTATGTACGTACAACAGTGATCTATTCCCATCTTAGCGCGGAGCCCCCCGTCTGCAGCAAACAAATAATCAAGCGCCTAATAAATGTGCAAATCAACACGGAGAGCTTGACTTGGTCATTTTGGGTGGGAACTATTTTCCAGTGCGGAAGAATACAGTCGAATCACGCACCACGTTGTGCAACAGGGGAACTCCCAGTTACGCACCGGAAGGGAGTTCCCCTGTTGCACAACGTGGTGCGTGATACGGCTGTATTCTTACGCACTGGAAAATAGTTCCCACCCAAAATGACCAAGTCAAGCTCTCCGTGTTGATTTGCACATTTATTTGCACTCGATATGAATGCGCACTACACATAAAGTAATTGGGAAACGCATCGAGCAAATTAATTCCTTTTGGCCGAAATCTTTCTCTGGCGACGTTAGACTCCAGTCTAAGGCGGAGGAGCACCAGATACCGCGGCGGTCAGTGGCGACAGACTCGGACAATGGCTGGGTGAGCAGGAAAACGCTTTCCACCACTTATTTTAGTCTCTGGACTGTGGGGAGATGCCCAAATTTGACCTGGGGGTGGCATATCCCTTTAATCTCGACTGTGTTTTTATTATTGTCTGTCTGCATGTTCTGATCTTTTACTGTATCCTGTTTTACCCCTTCCAATGGGACTACGGATGGAAATTAGCTCCTAGCTAAAAAATATTTTATTATACATATTATTATTATTATTTTAATTTTCTATTTGGAGGTAAATGAACATTTGCATGTTCTAACATGTCCTCTGTGATGGACGTCGGGGACATTTTGGTGTTAAAGGAAAAGTAACGTTATTTTACAATCTGAGCCTTCTTTCGGTAATAAAACAAGTCGTTTGACTCACCCATATCACGTTCGTGTCATTTGGAGCTGTTTGAAGAAAGTTATGTTGTAGCGTATCCGTTAGCATTTGTATTCGGGGCATTACTTTGCGGTGTCCAAATAACACAAACTTTAGCACTTTTCAAATCATAGAAGCCCGATGTCTTAATGAAAGATTTCGTTTGAAGCAAAAGTGGCCTGTAATCTGAGATTTATCCATAGTTTTCAGCTTTGCGTTTCATGTTTGGGTCCCGGGAGCTGAGAGCACAATCCGCGCATGCGCACTGGCGTCCTCATCTACTCGAAACTATGGCTAAATCTCGGATTACAGGCCACTTTTGCTTCAAACGAAATCTTACATTAAGACATCGGGCTTCTATGATTTGAAAAGTGCTAAAGTTTGTGTTATTTGGACACCGCAAAGTAATGCCCCGAGCATATGATACAGCACCATGTTAACGGATACGGGATCATTAGTAGAACAGAACGGCTCAACATAAGTTCTGCGATACTGCTCCAATTGACATAAAAATGCTATGGGTGAGTAAAACTACTTGTTTTATTGCCGAAAGAAGGCTCAGATTGTAAAAAAAAAACAACGTTAATTTGCCTTTAAATCCACGTGAAGTAAACAACCTCACAAAAACATTTTTATTTTTTTTATAACCAACATCTCAACGGTACCAGAGTCCTGCAGGGGTCACATTTTCGCAAACCGCACCCACCCGAACCCGTCATACTTCATTCCGAACCCAAACCGTTTCCCGACAGAATTTAAATTTTGGTTCAGCACCCGAGCCGAACCGCTATAAATAGACCCGCGACCCGAACCGTACCCGCATGAAAATAACTTCTTTTTCAGCTCTTCCGTTTTCAAATGCAGCACATCACGTGACCTAAACAGTGCGCGCGCACAGAGAGAACAATAATAATAATAATCAGATTTGACTTTTTATCTTGGAAATGGTGTTTGCATTTCACTACAACATAGGCCTTTATATTTGTATATAAACCGCAGACAGACCCGCGCTCTGGTTCTTCCGACCCGAGCCGAGCCGAGCCGAGCCGGTACCCGACACAGAGCAACATGTTTCACCCGTTTTATAAAAGTTAACGGTTCAGCCGCGAGTACCCGAACCTGTGCAGGTCTCTGTGTCTGACAAGGTTCTACAGTTGCCTCAAAGAGTTCTTAGACTTCCTTTTGATTTCTTATTTATTTATTTTATATATTATGTATTTTTTAATACATAATATAATACATTAATTAATTTATTTGAGTATTTATTTATTATTTATTTATTACATTTTTAAAAAAATCTTTATCTATGCATCTATATCTATCAATCAATCAATCAATTAATCATGCTGAAAATTGCCTTCGTTGTCAGAATACGTGTCTGTCGTAAATCAGTGTGGTGCTGGAGCCACTGTCAGGGACAAGCTGACTCTGCCCAGAAGGTGATTGTTTGCAGCCTTCCATCTGTCCAGGACCCGTACGTCTCCAGGACCCATATGTCTCCAGGACCCGTACGTCTCCAGGACCCATATGTCTCCAGGACCCGTATGTCTCCAGGACCCGTATGTCTCCAGGACCCGTACGTCTCCAGGACCCGTACGTCTCCAGGACCCGTACGTCTCCAGGACCCGTATGTCTCCAGGACCCATATGTCTCCAGGACCCGTACGTCTCCAGGACCCGTACATCTCCAGGACCCATATGTCTCCAGGACCCATATGTCTCCAGGACCTGTACGTCTCCAGGACTCGGGGGCGAGCAGGCCGGAGAGCAGCTGACACTTCTCACCCTGGACATGGACTATTTGAGCCACTTCCCTCTGGCAGGAGGCTACGGTCCATCAGGACCAGAACCTCCCGTCACAAGAACAGTTTCTTTCCCTCTGCTGTTGGACTCATGAACAATTCAGAACATCTGCACAAAGCTGGACACTTTATATCACCAGTCACTTTAATTATGTCCTGTTTGCACTACTGTTCTGATGCTGCTTATCTGGACCTTTTTGTTATTTGGATTGTTTATTGTTTTTTACTATATTATAGCTATATTTTAGTTATTACTATTATTTAGTGTCTATAGTATATAGAAAATGGATGAATGGACTTTATCCTGGATTCTTCTCAGCAGGCCAACATTTTTCCCTGTTAAATCTGGAGATCCATCTGTGGTGACCAGGGCTCTCAAGGCTCTTGAGAGTGTGACACACGCAATTCGACGTATTCACACGCGCACACGCCACACATGGCATTTCTCACGCTGATTAGTGTTTTTTTTTATTTTATTTTTTTTGTGCCCAGAAAATCGGTCTGTGTGGCTTAGTTTATGCAGGCTCCGCGCGTTTTCAGCGCCGCCCCCTCCCCCTGCTCAGGGGGAGCTCCGGGGGAGCAGGGGGAGGGGGGGGGGGGGGGGGGCACGTCCTGAGCCTCAGTCCCGGTGCCACGTCTCCTCTGAGACGCACCGACTCCGGTCCCGGTGTCTCCGTCTGTGCGTAACGTGTCCCCCCCGACGGCTTACGCGCGGAATACGCGCGGCCCAGAGCCGAATTGCCCATGGTGAGTCGCGGTGAGACGCGGGCCCGGTGCATTGACCAGACTCTTACATGAATCCGTTAAAAATGTCCCGCTCCCTCCTCCCCGCCCCTCTCAGCGCGCACAGACAAAGTGCGGTGATGATAAAACAAACTGAGAACCATCAGGTAATAACTTCATTTATATAACTCTCATTAGTTGCTTTGTAGTTTAAGTTTGCTCTTTAGACAAACAGGGCTCTCAACACGCAATTCGACGCAATTCACACGCTCACACGGCATTTCTCACGCAATTCAAGCGCCAAAAATTGTTCACTCGCACCCCCCCCCCCGTCCTCGGAATTTACAGTCACACGCACGACCCCGCTCAAAACTTGAGAGCCCTGGTGGTGACGTTGATCAGTTTACTCCAAGGGAGCTTCATATTTTCGATGACAGCAGACACCCGGTCATACAAGTCCTCTCCCCGTGTTTTTCTTTTCAAAAACTCCTCCTTATTTCAAAAGTATCGTTAATTCCTCGGATAAAAATGAGGAGCTGAGCAGTGTCTTTGACATTGTTGCTTTCATCCAGTGCTAATGAATAAAGTGTGAACGACTCTGCCTTTTTATTTAAGTTGCTGGTTATATCTTCATCTATCAGTTCCACACGGTGAGTTACTGTCCTGCGTGATAAACTGATTGTTTCAAATTTCTCTTTGCTCTCCGGACACAAAACACCTGCTGTCTCCACCGTACATTCTTTTAAAAACGTGCCTTCAGACAGAGGCTCGCTGGCCTTTGCCAGTTTGAATGACAACATAAAACTCTCTTGGTACTTGACTCTTGAACGGCAGTTTGACGGTGAAAAATATTTTGTTGAGCCTGTAAATTAGCTGCCGACCTCTGAACCGTAGATTCTCGTTCTTTCATTGACTGCTTGCTAGCATAGTTAGCATGTTTTGTGGCAAAGTGACGGCTCATATTATATTCTTTAAAAACCGCTACAGTCTCTTGGTATATCAGGCATACGGGAGCTGATAAGTATTCGGTGAAAAAATATTTACTTGTCCTCTCCTTTTTAAAAACTCGACATTCTCTGTCCACTTTTGTTTTCTTAGCTCCGCTCATCTTTACAGAGGTCGCGGCATAAGGAGAAATTCAATTTGTCAACTGGACAAAGTTTATTTGGTTGAAGACGTCTCAGACGTTTACAGAGGTCAGTGTATCTAGTGCGCCATCTATTGGAAAAGGCCAGAACTGCAGGGAAATTAAAAACGCTAAAACATTAACGTTTATTAATTAATCCCTTCAAGTTCGGCGGGCCGGATTAAAAAGCTTAACGGGCCGCATATGGCCCCCGGGCCGTAGTTTGCCCATGCCTGGTCTATACTCTAGTTATTACTATTATTATTTAGTGTTTTATGTTTGCACCTTATCACCGAGACAAGTTCCTAGTTTTGTGAATTCTGTTCACTTGACAATGGCAATAAAAGTCTTTTTTTTTCTTCTGATTCTGGAAATAAATAAATATATATATATTTTTTTTTTAAAAGCCCGAATCGGGCAGATAAACCCTCCTTCTTCCTGATACGTCATTATACGTCATTGTGCGCATGTGCAGAACACACAGAGCCCATATCAGGTACTTCCGCCCACATCGGGCACCCACACGAGGCTTCGAACGTCACCGCATACGTCATACGTCATCAACACGCGCGTCGATATGTGCCTCTATAGTAAACTCTCCGGATTACTCGGCACAAGCGTCTAAACGGTCAGCACATCACTACTAAATAGATACCTTGCTTTAATAAAACACAGAATTAATCACGCATGTATATAATTTCTTGAATATAAGAATTACAGGCTTGTTTATTTGACGTTTCGCAGACGTAATATCCGCCCGGGTCCGTGGAGCATCCGTCCCCCGGTCCCACGCCTCACAACCCCGGCTGGAAACGCACAACAGACCGTCTGATGCCGAATGAGAACAATGATACACAACTTTACAGACCTGCTACGTTTCTCTCTGCTATAATCTGTATAAGTACGAAATCCACTATATTACCCATGACCACATCCACTTAATCACCCGGAGACAGTGAGTCCTGCTGGAGTGGACAGGTGCAGGGTGCTGGAGTGGACAGGTGCTGGGTGCTGGAGTGGACAGGTGCAGGGTGCTGGAGTGGACAGGTGCAGGGTGCTGGGTCTGAGTTTAAAGTCATGGACGGTGGTGGAGATGGTGGTAAGTCTGTTAATGCCTTATTCTCTTTAGAGTGCACTGTTTAACTTTTCTGGTGGTCAGATGCTGACATCAGATCTGCTCCAACAATCACCACGTTTAAATCCACACTAAAAACTTTTTTATCTCTATCTTTTATCCTGTCTTTTATTTCATCTTATGTATACTTGTTGTGCCATGTCAAATGTTCTTACGTATTTTATGCTGCCGAATTATTTATTCATTTTAGTTTTTTGACATTGTGCAGCACTTTGGCCAGTTTTCACTGTTCTTAAATGTGCTATATAAATAAAATGTACTTACTTACTTCTCCATGATGTTATTACTCTGTTTGGAATGTTTCACAGTGTAGTATTGTACTTTCTTCAAACCAAACCAGACCAAGTTACAGGTCAGATCTGTGGAGAAGCACCCCCCTCACAGTCACAGTGCCTGTTTGTCTTGGTCTTTTTGTGTAGTAAAACCACCTGTAATTTAGTCATGTTTAATGTGGAACATTCCAAGCAGAGCAATGACATCTTTTTATTATTTATTTATTTACTTATTTGACAGGGACAGTGTACATTAATGAACATTTCTGTAAATGCACCAGATTTAGCCAAGAGGCTAGTTTTCATCTGCAGTCCCTGGACAGATGTTACATTGTCACCCTAAGAAAAAAACAGGTTAAAACAATGTACATACAAAATTATTTACACTATTTACATGTTTTCAGGCTCACTCATAGTAACAGCCATGCACACTTGGTAAAACAATAACAATAAATCCATACAACAAATACACACAGAGAACACACATACATCTGGCACCCCTCAGTAACACAACAAACAGGATAGAACAAAAAAGGAGACTCTAAAAGGAAATTAATGTGTGCAGAGCTGATTCTCAATTAAGCCCTTTTTTTTAAAAAGAGTCTTAAAAGTGTGGTAAGATTCAAGATTGTTTATTTGTCATATGCAGAATCAACACAAGGTCAACAATGCAATGAAATGCTCAGGATCAGAAGAACCGTTGACTCGCTAAGATAGAAGTACTAATAACAGCAGTAATGGTACATGGTAAAAAAAGTGTTGCAAAAGTGCAGGGGAAGAAGTAAACAATATAATACAATATGTAATAAAATGTAATAAAAAATACAATGTACAAGGTGCAGGTAGGATTAAATGATGGTGAGTCTCTGATATGAATGGGAGTATTGTTCCATTGATGTGCTGCAGTGATGAAAAATGAGGACTGTCCAAAGGTGCTTTTCCTGAGTGGGATTATGCAATCCCCTCTAACTGCTCCCCTGGTTACCCGGCTTGAGGAGGATCTTATTGTAATGAACTGTGAAAGTGGGGGTGAGGAGAGACCATTTATAATTTTAAACAGAAGGCAGAGGTTTGTGTATTTGATCATATTGTCCCAGTTCAGTCATTTGAGTTTGTGTAATATTTCACAATGATGATATTGGATTGGTTTCTTGTTAAGTGTTTTTATTGTGTTTTATTTTTAGTGTATTTATCTCCATAGAAACAAGCAGATGACGGGCGCTCCACCAGTAAAGTTGCACGATGAACCTTTAAGTGCAAAGAGAACTGAAAACGTGTAGTCAAGTAAAAGTACAGTGGTACCTCACCTTACGAAAGACCCAACAAACGAAAATTTCAAGTTACGAAACGCCTTCACGTTAAATTTTGGTCTCTAGATACGAAAGAAAATTCAAGTTACGAAACGCGAAATCTCAAAAATTCAAATAATGCGCGCTCAGCCACACACATTATACGCTTTTCTCAGACTGGATTTAAACTTTTCTCACATTTGTCTCTCGTTTAAACACTCAAACTTTCATAGATTTTCAACAAAATTATTAATAGTGAAGTGTGGGGGGAAGGGGGAGGGGGGAGAAAACTGCGCTCTGACACGTGTGATAGCGCAGCATGACCCGGCGCGGGGCTGCCAGCAGGTCTAGACCAGGACTAGACCAGGACTGGACCAGGACTGGACCAGGACTGGACCAGGACTAAACCTGGACTAAACCTGGACTAAACCTGGACTAAACCTGGACTAGACCAGGACTAGACCAGGACTAGACCAGGATTAGACCAGGACTAGACCAGGACTAGACCAGGACTAGACCAGGTGGATTAAAGCGCCGCGCGTGGGTCTATTTCCTGGTTTCGTTTCGAGTCACTGCTGAGGCGAGCAGCGAGGGGGACCGCACACAGTCTGAGCGCATGAACGAACGCATGCAAGAGCCGCGGTGGTCTAGACCACCTGGTCTAGATGAGGTCTAGAGGAGGCACGGTTTGAGCACGGGTCTCGTTCATGCGCTCAGACTGCGTGCGGTCCCCCTCGCTGCTCGCCTCAACCGTGACTCGAAACGAAACCAGGAAATAGACCCGCGCGCGGCGCTTTAATCCACCTGGTCTAGTCCAGGTTTAGTCCAGGTTTAGACCTTGGTCTAGACCTGGTATAGTCCACGTTTAGTCCTGGGTCTACAGTCTCTACGCAGAACACAATGTTACACTATAAAAAAAGTTACACTATAAAAAAAAAAACTTGGATCGGGGCCTTGGAACGAATCAGGCTTTTTCCATTGAAATAGCTACTCAACTTACGAAAAATTCACGTTACGAAACCACTTCTGGAACGAATTAATTTCGTAAGGTGAGGTACCACTGTACATGGCTGCTGAAGTAAAAGTAAAAAGTATTCATGAAAAATTCTATTCCGAGCATTAGTTACTAATTAATTTTTTAACACAATATTAAAAGCATTTAGGTGACACTTTTATACAAAACTTGATCTTGTTCTAAACGTGAATCCACATATTTTCTGAGCCCTGACCAATCACAGCAGGCAATACCGTGCTGTTATGCAAGTTTGTCAGTATAGAATGGAGCAGAGACAAACATGGATTGGGACACTTTGGACTTGTACTGTACTCTAAATGAAACTAATTACAATTACATGGCTAGAATTATACTCAATTACAAGTACAAGTTAAAATATCTACTCAAAAAACTCAAAAAAGTTTTACCCCACAAACGCAAGTACAGTAACATGAGCGATTATAATTAGTTTGCACTCCTGCTCATTTATAGCTCTGCACCTGCCCTGACCCTTCTGTATGAGCCATTACAATCACGTGAAGTACAAAATGGAAAAGTTTGGTGTATTATAGGTGCTACTTTAAAGGACTATGATCGTTATGTACCGCAATAAGAAGTGTTCTAAATGTAACATGAGCTGGACTTAATGGATGATAACTCTGCACCTTTGAATCCAGGATTATGCAGGACATTCTCCTTTTATTTACCCTTTTATTAGATGCTGGATTACTTTGACATCATGTATGTAAAGTTTTAATTGTGAACTTATAACCCAGACAGTGATGGGTTCTCTGTTCCTTTCTTCTTGCTGATGTAAAACATGGTTTGTGGTCAGCCCTAGTGTTTGCCATGTTATCTGAAATGGAAGAAAATACCATTAACTTTATAAATCTGACTTCTTGAAAACCTTTATGAGATGTTATACTTCTGGTAAAGCTGTTCAGGAAAGCTCAATTTTGCCCTGTGACATTTTTAGTATCAAATTCCTGCTGAAATTACGATCTAGATTCAGTTAGTGTCTAATGTTCAATACTTTTACGTCCCTACAGCAGATGTGCGTGCAAATCTGCAGCAAGTGGAAGCGGAGCTCCAGCAGGTGGAGGAGCAGATCTCAGAATTGCTGCAGAGGCAGGAGGAGCTGGAGTCTGTGCGCAGAGCTTTGCTGTCCGAGCTAGAACAGGGCTCCAGGCACGGGTCTTCCTCCTCCTCCTCCTCCTCCTCTTCTTCACAGGGAGCACCGGCCATCACCAAACAGGAGCTGGAGCACTATGATGGAGCAGGTACTAGTCTTGGCTTGGTTGGTTTGTTTCTATCCTTAGAAACAAACCGTGACTTTCCAGTATTGAACTTTTTTTACAATGTTCTAATTTTCTGAGACACAGAATTTTGGATTTCATTATCTGGAAGCCATAATCACCAAATAGTCAAGAAATAAAGGCTTAAAAACTTATATGTGCCATGAGTCTATATCAGTGTTTCTCAACCTTTTTTGTCTTGTGTTCCCCCTGAGCCTTTTTGTCACACCTCGAGTACCCCCTCACTCATACGTGTTGATAATTCTCCAAAAGTAGAACGTGACACAACAGATTATTAAATCAAAATCATTTTATTTCATCTCCTTAATTTGAAAATTTAATTCTCAGGCATTTTCTCTCTTTTCTTTAACTCAAATTTACTCAAATTAGAATAAAAAAAATCTCCCCCTGCGCCTGGCAGCGACACTACCGAGTACCCCCTGCAGTGTGCTCGCGTACCCCTGGTTGGGAAACACTGTTCTATATAATATATGGGTTTGACTTTCCAAAACAAGTGACAAAAAATATATATTTTTTAAATATTAATGAAATGTTCTTTTGAGATGTACTAGTAAATACTACACAAGCTATCATGGTACACAAAGTTACTGCCTTTCTCTTTGTACTGGGAGCAGATTTCCCCTGGTCAGATGAAGCACAGCGCCACCTACAGGACACGTTCCGCCTGCATCAGTTCCGCCCTCTGCAGCTGAGAGCCATAAACATGACCATGTCCTCCAGAGACCTGTTCCTTGTCATGCCCACAGGCCGGGGCAAGAGCCTGTGCTACCAGCTGCCCGCCCTCTGCGGCACAGGTAGTGCTGCCCACTGGTGCCCATGCACTTCCTCATCAGTCTCATCCCCTCCCTCCATCTCTCCTCTCTCCTCTCCTTTCTCACATCTTTACTGTCTCCTCCCTTGTCTCCTCTTTCATCTCCGTAACCTCCTCCCTTTCCTCCTTGCTTATCTCCTTTGTGTCTTTAGCTCCTCATTAGCTTGCATCCTTACTCTTCATCACATAAATATGCTAGTGTATATACTTGTTTAAATAACTAATGAAAATGCAGTGCTGTCTTGTTTCTTTGTCTCCTCCTTTGTCACCTTACTTACCAGTCATGCATGATGTCATGTAGTACTTGAAATTGCAGAGGCCGCTGGAGGCAGTAGACAATTCTATTAAAGGTCCCATGACATGGTACTTCTTGATGCTTTTATATGGCTCCTTAATGGTTCCCTAATACTGTAAATGAATCCTTCTCCAAAATCAACACTCAGTGCATGAGAAAGAGAGATAAGATGAGAAAGAGTCATAAATGTCACTCTGGAACACTCCATTATGGGCGTTGTTGCTTGAATGCAAATGAGGAGGACAGAGATGGCCTATAGTAGAGGGTGGGGGTGTGGCCAAACTCTCCGCTCTCAGCTGTGCCCTGTGCGCTGTGACCCATTTCCGTGTTTTTGCGCGGAGGGAGAGATGAGAAGCGTTCCATTGAAAAATAAACACATTTCCACAGAAAATAAAATTAAACCACTGCTGTTTCATATATCCACAGGCTCAGATAAAGGACTTCCGAGCCTAGAAACACTCGCAAGTTCCTCCAGGCAAATAAAAAAACGCATTTCGCATTGCGTAGCTCCTCCGCAGTCCAAACTCTCTGGGCGTGATTTACAGAGGCGCTGAGTACAGACAGACGGGGGTGGAACTGCATTTGCATTTCTTTTTTCGAGCCCGCGTCAATAAGTTTCCTTGTTCAAAATCGCCCGTTTGAGCTCTGATTTTTTCTAACGCAGAAAAGGATCGCAAATGCTCAGTTTAGACATTTCGCAACTTTTAGCCATGGGGGGGGCTAAACAGGGTAGGGGAGCTCACATTAACGTTCAAAAACCTCAGAAAGTGAAAATTTCATGCCATGGGACCTTTAAAACATATACAAAGTAGCAATTTAGTTGATTTAGTGTTTAGTTCCACTTTAATAATGCTGTGACTTTTAGCATTGTTCTGTCCACTCCTGTGTGACCGCTGACTTAGGGATGCACCGATCCAGAGTTTTCTGTTCTGATACTGAAATCAATACTATGGCTTTAAGTAGCTGCCGATATCTGCTGATATTAATGATACCACTGTAGGGACTGAACATGACAAAAGTGATCAGAATGTGTTATGTTATTCAAACATTAGATGTCCTAGGCCTACGTCAGCCAGATTCCAACCAGGATATCGAATGAACTGATATTATGGAACTGATACATGATCTGCAGATGTTCCTAGATTGGCACCGATGTTCAATAACAGTATTGGTATGGGTGCATCCCTAACTGCTGTGCTGTGTGTGTGTTGTCTGTGTGCAGGCTTCACACTGGTAGTCACTCCTCTGGTCTCGCTCATGGAGGATCAGATCATGTTCTTGCATTCTCTGGAGGTACCTGCTGCCATGCTCAACGCCTCCAGCTCCAAGGTAACCTCACATTTCCAGCATTTGTGCACATCACTCTAGGAAAGAGGAGAGGAGTGGAACATCACGTTTCAAATTATGACATGCCAAAGCTGTTATATACATGGTGGAGGGGCAAGTCCATGTAAAGGAAAAGTAACATTTTTTTTACAATCTGAGCCTTATTTCGGTAATAAAACAAGTTGTTTTACTCACCCATAGCACTTTGGTGTCATATGGAGCACTTCCAGAGATGTTTTAGATTTGCGGTTAGCCTAGCGCAACTTCTAGCCATAGCTCGGGGCATGTAATATATTCCCCAAGCATGTAATATGCCCCGTGCGGGCTCCAAATAACACAAACTTTAGCACTTTTCAAATCATAGAAGCCCGATGTCTTAGTCTACGTTTTCGTTTGAAGCAAAAGTGGCCTGTAATCCGAGATTTATCCATAGTTTACAGCTTTGCGTTTCATGTTTGGGTCCTGGGAGCTGAGAGCACAGTCCGCACATGCGCACGGGCCTCCTCATCTACTCGAAACTATGGCTAAATCTCGGATTACAGACCACTTTTGACCAAACGAAATCGTAGACTAAGACATCGGGCTTCTATGATTTGAAAAGTGCTAAAGTTTGTGTTATTTGGAGACCGCAAACATGTGCCCCGAGAACTCAAGTTAACGGATATGCTACAACATAACTTCTACGAAAGTGCTCAAAATGACACCAAAGTGCTATGGGTGAGTAAAACTACTGGTTTTATTGCCGAAAGAAGGCTCAGATTGTAAAAAGAAACGTTACTTTTCCTTTAAAACCTTAAAAACAAAACATACATCCAAGGTGTTTTGAAGAAAAACTATTAAACACATTGCTTACAGTAGTATTTCCTAGTTTAAAGCCCCCACTACGTAACATTTAGCCATAAAATACAGTTTTAAGCTGTTTTTATTCACTAAAAACATAAACAATAAAAAATAAAGTGTTCCTGCTGTGAGTGGACTTGCATCTCCACAAACCTGACTCTTATTTGGCCTGGAGGAGGGCCTCATCATGTTTGTCTCCATGGAAATATTGTTCCTTTGGCCATAACGTTCCACAGTATGGCATAACACATACCTATTTCCATGGAGAATGTTGTGTGGTTTTTACTTTCCGTTTCCATGGAATCATGCAGGTGACATGTCTGAATGAAAGTAATGTGGTGTTACTTGAATGTACAATCAATACAAAATCTAGTCTATCTCATGCTCATCTATTTGAAATGTGCTTGTGGGCAGTGTTTACTCCCACTTAAAGTAAGACTGAAGAATAACCATTCACTAAAACAAATTATTTTAGTCAGACAGACAAAGAACAAATTGGGTTGTGTATCTTTCCTTCAGGAGCATGCCAAAACAGTGATGGCAGCCATGACGGAGCCTAAGAGCCCCTTTAAGCTGATCTATGTGACCCCAGAGAAGATCGCCAAGAGCAAGCTGCTGATGTCACGTCTGGAGAAGGCGTACAAGGCTCAGCTGCTGAGCCGTGTGGCTGTGGATGAGGTGCACTGCTGCAGCCAGTGGGGCCACGACTTCAGGCCTGGTGAGACCTGCTCTGTCCCCACATCAAACATTAAACAGCAAATATTATGCATTCTTTGTTCTGTTATAGGCCTTAAAGCTCCTATATTACACAAAATTGACTCTTGTGAGCTTTAGGCCATGTTAGAACAATGTCTCATTAAAGACTCAGAGTAATGTTTTGCTTCATTCAACCCACATAGACATCTTCACGGGTCTAGGGTTAAGTGAGGGTTAAGTTCCAAAGCTCAAAATGCTCTGTTCCACCTTGTAATGTCATCAGGTCATTGTTTTCATGTCAGCAGCAACCTTATAACCTTTGTTCCGTAGAGATGGGCAATTTCAGGGTTGAAATTATCCAAATTATTCTAGTGAAGGTGTATGGAGTATTCCTGTATTAGCACATGACATCACAAGGTTGAGTGAGTGTTTTCAGTTCTAAATTTGCAGGGTTGGTGTGTTAAACATGTGTGAATGAAACAAAACATAATTCTGGGTACAACATGCATTATAACACGGATCAGAAAATAGTGTAACGTGCCCTTTTAAATACAGTGGTATCTCACCTTACGAAATTAATTCGTTCCAGAAGTGGTTTCGTAACGTGAATTTTTCGTAAGTTGAGTAGCTATTTTAATGGAAAAAGCCTGATTCGTTCCAAGGCCCTGATCCAAGTTTTTTTTTATAGTGTAACTTTTTTAATAGTGTAACATTGTGTTCTGCGTAGAGACTGTAGACCCAGGACTAAACGTGGACTATACCAGGTCTAGACCAAGGTCTAAACCTGGACTAAACCTGGACTAAACCAGGACTAGACCAGGTGGATTAAAGCGCCGCGCGCGGGTCTATTTCCTGGTTTAGTTTCGAGTCACGGCTGAGGCGAGCAGCGAGGGGGACCGCACGCAGTCTGAGCGCATGAACGAGACCCGTGCTCAAACCGTGCCTCCTCTAGACCTCCTCTAAACCTGGTCTACACCAGGTCTAGACCACCGCGGCTCTTGCATGTGTTCGTTCATGCGCTCAGACTGCATGCGGTCCTCCTCGCTGCTCGCCTCAGCCGTGACTCGAAACGAAACCAGGAAATAGACCCGTGCGCGGCGCTTTAATCCACCTGGTCTAGTCCTGGTTTAGTCCTGATTTAGTCCAGGTCTGGACCTGCTGGCAGCCCCGCGCCGGGTCATGCACGTGTCCGCGCGCAGTTTTCTCCCCCTTCCCCCCACTTCACTTCACTATTAATAATTTTGTTGAAAATCTATGAAAGTTTGAGTGTTTAAACGAGAGACAAATGTGACAAAAGTTTAAATCCAGTCTGAGAAAAGCGTATAATGTGTGTGGCTGAGCGCGCATTATTTGAATTTTTGAGATTTCGAGATTTCTTTCGTATCTAGAGACCAAAATTTAGCGTGAAGGCGTTTCGTAACTTGAAATTTTCGTTTGTTGGGTCATTCGTAAGGTGAGGTACCGCTGTACTGGGTTTCTGCAATAATGGGTTTATGTTTCCATCTCCTGGCAGCAGTGGGAATGACATTTGAAAAAACAAAATCAAGGGTTAGCAGCTTTTTCTGGCATGCTAATTAAGCTAAATATAACTCCATCATCATCATCATCATCGTCAGGGTTAGAGCAGGGGTCACCAACTCTGTGCGGGCACCCGGTCGCCAGGGAGCCCCACCTCAGTCGCCCGCAGAAGTTGTTCTAAAAAAAGCAGAACAGGTCGCCTTTGTACTTCTCTAAAAATTATGTTTTAAAAAAAAAATGCTGTGCCTTTATTGAGCACTAATAACACTTGCAAACTTGTAGGTAACAATAAAAACACATATTTTTAAATATAACAGGCAAATGTAATTGTTCTAGATCAAAGATTATCTGCGCATGTAGTATGGTTGCTTGACATTGCCTTTTTAACATCAGAATCACTGGAAAACTGAACTATTTGAACTGTGAGCTGCAAGACAAAGGTAAGACAGTCACAGACATGACTAGTGCTGTCAAGGCTTTTAAAGCTAACATGAACATTTACAAAGAAAAAGTGACCTGCACTTCCCCTCAGTGCAAAAAGTTCTAAATAACAATGCATCTGCATCTGTGGTGTTTGATAAGGTAGCAGAAAAATACTGCCATGTGATTAACAGACAAGAGTTTGAGAACCGGTTTAGTGATTTTGATCAAATGGAGCCATGTGTGTCATCCAGTTCAAATCCCTGAGAGCTGGTAGCCCTCGTACTATTTGATGATCTTAGGGTAGGGTTAGAGCAATACAATGAATAATCTGCAGAGTGCTTTCTATCTTCCTTTCAGTGGTTAACCAGGGAGCATTTAGCTGCTATACAAATTAATAATAAATGGCAGGTGGCCATACCTGCCTGTCAAAGCCTGATCCCGTCAGATCTCAGAAGCTAAGCAAGGCAGGGCCTGGTTAGTACTTGGATGGGAGACCGCTGGGAATTCCAGGTGCCACAGTGGGGCGCCAGTTGCAAAAAACTGTCGCTGTGTCCTTAGGCAAGACACTTCACCCACATTGCCTAGTATGAAAGTGGAGTGTGCGTGAGTGTTGGAGGTGGTCGGAGGGGCCGATGGCGCAGATTGGCAGCCTCGCTTCCGTCAGTCTGCCCCAGGGCAGCTGTGGCTACAGAAGGTAGCTTACCACCACCAAGTGTGGAGTGAATGAACAATGAACTATGGAGCGCTTTGGGATGACAAGGCATGTCATGAAAGGCGCTATATAAATGCAATGGAAAAAAATAAAAAAAATAAAAAATAAAAATAAATAAATAAATAATAACTAGTAAACTTGAAAAGCTGGTTCTACTAGTAAATCTGTATACAGATAACCAATGACCTATAATTGTGTCTCTGCGTCTTTGTGTACTGCAGATTATAAGCTGTTGGGCATCCTGAAGAGACAGTTCCCCCTGGTTCCTCTGTTAGGCCTGACTGCCACAGCCACCTCCAGTGTGCTCAAGGACTGTGAAAAGATCTTGAACGTGTCATGCCCCGTCACCCTGACCGCCTCCTTCAACCGTACCAACCTCTACTATGAGGTGCTCCTTCTGCTCACTCTACTCCTTTCAGTCATGTCAGTAGATGATTTCTACAGCGGGACTATAATAATAATGATGATGATATATTGGATTTATATAGCACTGGCCATGACAGCCAAAGCACTTGAGTGAAGTGTCTTGCCTAAGGACACAATAACAATTTTCACTAGAGCCACTGGTATTACCTGCAATCTCCCATCCACATACTAACCAGAGCCAGCCCTGTTCAGCCTGATGAGATTGTGCATAGACCAGCTTGCATGTGTGGTCGGAGTCTGATCAGATTTGCCTTTTAACTGTCGAACTACAGCTGTTTGACCTGGTTTATGGTTAATATCTTGGTAATACATAAAATAAATACTGGCACAAAATTCAATGAAACAAACTAAGGTAAATGCTTGTTTTTCAGAATAGCCTCAATACCTTACTCAAACACAAATTAACTTTGAGTTTAATACGTTTGTAGACTCCTTCGTTTGTAGAGTCCTTACTTTCTTTTTTTTTTTTTTTTTTTTTTACAACATCAGCTCTTTAAAGGGACTGTGTAAGATTTTTACCCGTTAATTACCGAAATTGAAGATACCCATTCAAAAATGCATTGTTTTCCAAGCCTTTTCACTTCCATCATGAAATCAAAGTATTCTTTTGGACTTAGATATAGTCACATAAAAGGGGGATCTTCCCCATATAGAGGCAGCCATTTTGAATACGAGAGCTGCAGAAGGACATTTGGGCTCCGCCTTCGGCAAGGCTCGTGGTTTTGGGTAAACAACGGCAAGCATGTTGCTGGATCACACGTCGTAATGGATCTAACACGTGTTTTGGACTAAATTGTTTTACTGGATTTTATTCTCTGGATCCTTACGGACAAATTGAGACCAACTTTATGGTGAAATACAGAGTTTGACCTGTCCAGAGCCTTCAAAGGTAAGCTAATTAACAAACCTCATTTTGTGCTTTTCCATATAAAATCCCCATGTGCTCGGGGAGTGATTGTTGTGCCGGGAAATGAATTGCATAGTCAAAAAGAGGAGACTGTAAGGTTTCATTTGATGTGTAGATTGTCATGGTACACGATCAGGAATGTGTGCTCTCATGCGAAAAGAAAAAAAAAAAAACAGTGAACGGGACCGCGTTTTATTTATACCGTAGTTGTTGGCGAGAGCTCGCACAGCGCCGGGTGTGCGCTGGTATGCGAGCTGTCCACGTTACGGCGCGCCCGGGTGACCCTCGAGGTCTGCCGTAGCCAAAAGAGGAAGTGCATGGTACCTACACCACCTATGCACCACGAATCCTACACACTGGACCTTTAAAAAATAATAGTAAATATTCAAATTTGCATATTAAATCCAGCAAATAATACAGAGCACTTCAGAAGCATTTTACATTCTTAGTATTTTTTTTTTTTCTTTTTTTTGCAGGTGCGATTCAAAGCTTCAGACAGTGACACCTCTTTAAACGACATAGCCTCATTGATCAAGGAAAAATACCAGGGCCAGTCAGGTACCAAGGATGCAGACACAGGCCTGAGGGACATACTGCTGTACACTGCTCACTCTCTCACTCTTGTGTCCTCAGGGATCGTGTATGTCTTCTCCCAGAAGGACGCAGAGACAGTGTCCTCTGAGCTGCAGAAGCGGGACATTGTGGCTTACCCATACCATGCCAACATGGACGCTGATGACAAGTCCAGAGTCCATCGCAAATGGACCTCCAACAAGATCCAGGCAAGAGCTGCCATGGTCTGAGTGCAGAGCAGAGGGACCCCAGCTCAGGGGCACTTTCACTCCACCGTTCCAAATGATACTGTCATGAAGTCACATGGCCATATCATGTCTCTGGCTGATGTAGTGTAACGTTTATGGCAATGACATCAAATCTGGAATACAGTGGTCCCTCGTTTATCGCGGGGGTTAGGTTCCAGAAATAACCTGCAATATGTGAAATCCGCGTGGACATGTTCACCCGTGGTCACGAAACAAGGTAAAAAGCCGCAATTCTGGTTTAGACCTGGTTTAGACCTGGTTTAGACCTGGTCTAGACCTGGTTTAGTCCACGTTTGGTCTACAGTCTCTTAGCCAATCAGGACGCAGAACACAATGTTACACTATTAAAAACACTATAAAACACTATTTTTAAAAGATCTGCGAAACAGCGAGGCCGCGAACAGTGAACCGCGATAGAGCGAGGGACCACTGTATGGTGATATAATGTATGTGCACTACAGCTGATTGATGAGTGCGGGGAGGCACACACTGTGGCTAATGCTACTGCTAAAGCCTAGAGCAGGGGTGTCAAAGGCCGTTTCCCAATTCAGCAACGGCACACTTGTGAGCGTCCTTGGAACGGGATATGCGTCATATCCGGCGCGACAAGCGCCGTTCCATTCGTTTTTTTCCCCTGCACCGTTAAGACGAGCTCTGAACGGCGCCGTTGTTTCCATGGAAATCGGGGCGTGGACCAAGCGTGCAAACATGCACGCTTCGCACACTCAAAAGCCCCAGCATGCACAGCGCGGGAGGATATATGACTACAAAGATGGACTCACCAGCAACATCCACATGTGACAGTAAAATATACGTACTGGTTCACCTCACCTACAACTATGCTACATGAAACTCTTCATAAACTACGCTAAACATGTGTGACGGTGGCCGTAACGGCATAGTTCACGGCACCTGTATTACCGTTCACATGCTTTTCCCCTTACACTTCTATATTTCCTTTGCTGTTGTAATGCTGGATATTCTACAGTGTCGCCATGTCCAGCGTTTACTCTAAGCTGCGCACTGTTCGCACATTCTCAGGGCACAAGAAAACTTGTGCAGCGCACTGTAAATCAGGGATGAAAGAGCTTTTAGCGGATCTCCGCTTTTTATTCAGGCGCGGGGTCATTTTTTTTATATCTGCAAAGTGCGAGCCGCGCGGGGGGTTCATTTCGGATGTGGAGTTAGTGTGTTTGCTCAGACACATTAAAGATTAGGGGGAACATTGGCCATGTCCCAATTCCAAGTATTACTAGTCGCAATAGTATAATATTTTTGTCTTTAGGGAACAAGGAGCAGACCACCCGGCTCATTGAGCTGAGGCGGGACTTGTTCCATTTCGCAGACGCCCATGTGAGAAACGTAGTGCACTAAGGACAGAGCGAGTGTGCGCCGTCTCGACGACAGACCGAGACCACACTCACAAGCGTGCCGTCGCTAAATTTGGAAACGGCCAAACTGTTCCAGAAAGGGGCCGGTGTGGCTGTAGGTGCTGCAAGCAGCAGCACACCAGACTTGACTCATTTAATCAACTGATCTCAGTCTTCAGACAGTTGAAGGTGTGGTCTTGGTTGGTTGGAAGGAAAACCTGCAGCCACACCGGCCCCTTTCTGGAACAGGCCTAGAGTGACTAAAATATTAAAAGAGAGATGTTAGGAGGTGGTGGTGGAAGAAGTGGAACTAAAACTTAAATAACAACTAAATACCAATGTACTAAGTCTTTATCAATTAAATTATTATCTCCATTTTTCTCTTCCATATCTTGATACAGTTTTGCCCTCCACTACATGGCAGACTTAAATCTTTTGTATGTAATCATTTTGTTTTGCTGAACTTTCATTTACATGGCATCAGGAGAAGCTCTCCAACTGAAAGATGCTAAAGGCTGGTCCCAATGGATAACTTGCAAAATGTTGTTTTTAGTGATGTAATGTGTAATGTGTTCTCAGGTGGTGGTGGCCACAGTGGCCTTTGGCATGGGCATAGACAAGCCCAACGTCCGCTTTGTGATCCATCACACCATCAGCAAGTCCATCGAGAACTACTACCAGGAAAGTGGCCGCGCAGGTGGGTGTGGGTGTGTCTGTGTGTGTATGTGTGTGTGTGGGGGAGTGTGTGGGTGTGTGTGTGATAGAAAGACATGGAGGTGAATAAGAATGCCTTACACTTGTAATGTGCTCTACAGGTTTGTCCATTGTGGTCATTATTCACTCCACACTTGGTGGTGGTCAACTACTTTTGTAGCCACATATGCCCTGGGGCAGACTGACAGAAACAAAGTTGCCATTGGCCCCTTTGAACACCACCAATCATTTGTGTACACACCACACTCAGACTGAGTAATATGGGTGAAGGATCTTGCCTTAGCGTGGCCCTATGTACTTGTGTGTCCCAGGTCGAGATGACCAGCCTGCAGACTGCATCGTCTACTATGGCTTTGCAGACATCTTCAGGATCAGCACCATGGTGGTCATGGAGAATGTGGGCCAACAGAAGCTGCTGCAGATGGTGGACTACTGCCAGAATGTGGACAGGTCCATAGCATCCCCATCATCAAAAAATCTTTTAATATAAAATCATGAAAACTTTGTAATAACAGGCTAAGACAAGGGTTGTGTGTGTTTAAGCCTATGGAGACCTGACTTGTGTCTGTGTAATATAAAAGAGTACTTCCTCAGAGGAACAGAGTGGAACCTCATCATGACCTGACCACAACCAGGCAGGCAGACAGGCAGGCAGGCAGGCAGGCAGGTAGGTAGGCAGGCAGGTAGGTAGGTTGGTAGGTAGATAGATACTTTACTGATCCCAAAGTAAATTTTAAAATGTAATGTCCATGTTACAGTACTGTGTTGTGCTGGCAGGTGTCGACGCTCTCTCATGGCTGTTCACTTTGATGAAGTGTGGGAAGAGAAGGACTGTAACCAGATGTGCGACACCTGTCGCCATAGAAACGGTGTGTCTTTTTCACTATTACACTGCTCTGGTTAAACCTCTCTGGGTGGACACCCCCAATAAGTCAACCTAAATGTAAAGTACTTATTATCTGGCTGGCATGTGGTACTGTGACAGCACTACTAATGGTTGGTCCTTATTAACCTTTTGCGTTTCTCCCCTCCAGACTACACCTCGGTGGACATCAGCCCTCATGCGCGGCAGGTGGTGCAGATCCTGGAGCTGGCTGCATCTCAGGATGAGAGGCTGACTCCCCTGAAGCTGCTGGAGGCCTGGAGCGGGAAGGGCCCAGCCAAACACAGGAAGATGATCCAGAGCACCACACTGGGGCGACGCCACGCCGAGGCCGTGCTGGTGCATATGCTGCTGCTTGGATACCTCAGGTCACACTCAACACTCACTCAACAACTTCTACATTGTTGCCCTCCCAGTATTATTGCCTCAGTCATCTTTCAGGGTTTTTAGGAAAAATAAGATGTATATGTCAATGTTTTGTCTAGAAAACATTTTATGACTGCCCAAGGATGAAAAGAGAGTCTGGCCTCCACCCAGAGGAAAAATGTAGCGGTTGCAAGCATTTGTTTATCATTATTTTATATGCAAATATTATTTTGACATTAATATTGATTTTATGGTTCTTTATTTTGTGTATGTACATGGGATTATATTGGGAAACAAAGTGTACTTTTATTTTGAAACACGTGACTGGTTTGAAACGTGATATAGTTCATAGCTTTATTGTGAAATTCTGCCATATGTACACGTTTGTTTCTCCCTGGCCAAGCAGAGACCGTGAGTGACAGCCAGGGGAGGGGCCGCAGCGCATGTGTGCACCGCCATCTTGGAGATAACAGAGTAGAAAAAGATGCAAGTACAATCAATAACAATAGTCACAAACATATTACGTCAAAAACAATGGGACAGGTAACACACGGCGTCTTTTTGTGTGGTGAACAAACAGGAGGGTGGGGAGGGGGAGCAGAACAGAATATTGATGAAATTGATTGGAACTGAGCTGAGGCGGACATTACTAAATAGGCAGGGCAGAGTGTTTACAGAATACATGTTCAGAGTGTTCCAGCCCAGTTTGATAATGTTTTGTTTATAGTGTGCCCTGATAACCACAGCTGTGTCTTTGGGGGTGTGTTGAGTGCAGGAGAGCAGAGTCAAAACAAAGAGTCCTGTTGATTCAGAGATTTCAGGGAGACTGATTAATTACACCAAGGGGGATAATTTAACATGATCAATACATTTTTTAGAACCCAGGTGAACGAACAATTAGCCAGAACCCTGGTTCTGCCAGGCCCCCAACTTCATGTCACCCTGCAGAGTCGATAGAGCCCAAGACAGTTCCTCCTGGCGTACAGCAGTAGCCGCAGACTGTGCTGCACTGTTTCTGCACAGTTCTGTCAGCATACTCGTGATGGTGTCCAGACATCGAGATGTATCCTCTGGTTGGAGGTGTTCCTCAACCTGTATCACTTTCCGATGTAATCCCTTCACTACGTCAGCAGCGGCTCCACTCTGGTGCGATATTACAGCAGACAATTTGGGTGACTCTTTGTTTGCTGTCAGCTTTTCAATTTTCCGATAGACCATGAATAGACCATGAAGACCATGAAAATAGGTAAATGTATTTGCCTAACATATGCCAAACGCTAGATGGCAGTAAGACTGCACCGTGTTCGGCAGCAGAAAGCATGCTCATACTCAAGTTTACATTAAGACAGTTTATTAGTGTATTAAGTTGTACTTCATGAACAGAACTGAAGATAAGAAGCCTAACTTTCCTTTATTACGCATGCAGCCAATGAGGTAAAGTTTTATTTGAAGTCCTTTTGTCTATTCATTTTGTTTGCATTATGTCAGTTATGTATTAGCTTTAGCTGATGTTACTTTAATACTGTGTATTATGTATGTGGTGCTAGTTTTCAGTTTGTTGTCTGGATCAACGATGACTTTAATAAACCCGTAAAAAGAGAACTACCTGGCCATACCTACTTGGCAAAGCTTCGTCAGATCTCAGACGCTAACCAAGGCAGGGCCTGGTTAGTACTTGGATGGGAGACCAGTAGGAATTCCAGGAGCCACAGGGGGGCGCCAGTCGCAAAAACTGTCATTGTGTCCTTAGGCAAGACACTTCACCCACATTGCCTAGTATGAAAGTGGAGTGTGTGTGAGTGTTGGAGGTGGTCGGAGGGGCCGATGGCGCAGATTGGCAGGCTCCCTTCTGTCAGTCTGCCCCAGGGCAGCTGTGGCTACAGAAAGTATCTTACCACCACCAAGTGTGGAGTGAATGAACAATGAACTGTAAAGCACTTTGGGTGTCATGAAAGGCGCTATATAAATGCTATGAATTATTATTATTAATTATTATAAATTACAAATGACCTTAAAGGTTCACTCTGTAACTTTTCTGGTGGAGGGTCCATTAAATTCTTTTCTCCATGGAGATGTTATTGCTTTTCTCACAGTATGGCATTAAACCTTTCTATATTCATTAAGACCAGAAATTACAGGTCAGATCTGTGGAGAGATGTGACCACTCACAGTCAGAATGCCTGTTTTTCTCTGTATTTGGGCTATAAAACCAACTGTAATTGAATAAAGTAGAGCTGTTTAATGTCATATTGTGGAACATTTCAAGCAGAGCAGTGTTATATCCATCAAAACAAGCAGCTGATGGAACCCCACCAAAAAGTTACATAGTGCACCTTTGTGGGTCTCGCCATGGATCTTAAGAGCTAAATATCAGATCAAATATCAGCTCAAAATAATCCATATCCCATCTCTAGCCAGTGACATGTGACTTTTTTGGCAAATTTTACATCCATACACCTTGACTCAACAGATTTTATTAACAGTAAATATTTTTTTGTTGTGCAGGATTGGATCAAAAAGAGATTTTTAAGTAGAACTGAAGAAGAACTAGTGACTTGAACATTAAAGGGCCTCTATTTCACTCTTTTCTGATCTGTTTTAATGTAGTTTCCTCATTAAAACTAACTTTTAGGCATTCAAGTTCACTCTACTGTCAGCAACAGCAGTCAAGTAAACAAATGCCCTTATTCCCTGTGAATGTTCTGCTGATAGAGCGATGTGCTCGAACACAGTTTGACCACAGACGGAGTGTGGTGATGACTTATGACCTGCATAAGTGTCTGGAGTTTTATCTATGATGCAATTAAACAGGGGTTCAGAGAAGGTGGTATTTTACTTCTAAAAGTCACAGCTCAGTCCACGTGTATCCTGCACATCTTTTGTCAAGTTGCTTTGTACAATTTTGTATCACGTTATCAATATTTATAGAGAACTGTCGCATGGGAACATGGGTAACATAGGCTTGTGGGTGGAGCATTGCACGG
Source organism: Paratrypauchen microcephalus (assembly GCA_036785185.1). Taxonomy (NCBI): domain Eukaryota; kingdom Metazoa; phylum Chordata; class Actinopteri; order Gobiiformes; family Gobiidae; genus Paratrypauchen; species Paratrypauchen microcephalus. Next base: position 2,095,347 of record JAVJIX010000170.1, read on the forward strand.
AATCTTGCAGCTACCGGTAAGGAAGGTTTGAGTAGGGCCTGGGAGAGATCACTTAATTACCGTATTGGCCCGAATATAAGACGACCCTGATTATAAGACGACCCCCTCTTTTTCAAGACTCAAGTTTGAAAAAAGACTTTTTGAACACCAAATTTAATTTTTATACAGAAAATAATTACAGTACATCTGAAACAAATGATTATAACAATATATTCGAGAGAAAAGGCATGTTATTTTGCCTCATTCCAATCATGCAAAAACTGTCTATCACATCTTAATATCTGAACATTTAAATATGTAAACTAAAGTGCAATTACATTTGTAAATGAATGGCTTCTGGTTTTTGAAATGTAAATAAACCAATCTACTGTGATAAAACAACAAAATTGCAATAACTGCATTAACCATCAAAGTGAAGTCAAAGTGAAGTCAGCTGCCGGTTAACCTGGCCGATCTTCGACCCACTTTTCTCCAGATTGTCGCTACGTTTCTCCATTTTCTGTTATCTCTTCTCTTATTTTCTTCTCTTTTCTTTCTTACCGCTAGCAGCCAGTGTTGCCAACTCCCCAGCATCGGAAGTAGCTATTGGCCCGCCCAGAAGTAGCTAAAAGTAGCTAGACGAGCGAGCGGTCCAATCCAAACGTGAGAGCTTTTTTATTTTTTTGTGCTATAGTGGGCAAACTATAGCTTTTTATTTTGTATTTTTAATTTTTTTTGGTGCTAAAGAACTAGCTTTTTAAAAAACCTTTCTGTGCTGTACAACTAGCTTTTTAAGCAGTGCTACTTGTGACTTTGTGTCGGCAAAAAGAAAAAGAAAACAAATGAGGGCGCATAGGCATCCACTTATTGAGAATCAGAGCCTATGGCAGAGGAATGACCAGACTCTGAGGCGATCTGACGAGATGGGAGGGAGCAGAGGAGAGACTGGTGTGTGTGTCTGTGCCTGTGAGTAAAGCGACAGTCCACGCTGTTCTCAACTCCGCCCCCGCCCCTCTCTGCCTGTGTCTCTCTGTCTCTTTCTCTGAACGGGGGAAAGAGAGAAAACGGCGCAATTACTTTTTCCCCCTCCCGCGATCTTGGAGCCTCTGATCACCAAAAAAAGTCGCTAGATTTGTCGCTAGTCGCTTTTGTCTAATTTTCTCGCTAGGGGGGTCCAGAAAGTAGCTAAAAATAGCGACAAAGTCGCTAAGTTGGCAACACTGCCGCTAGCAGCATTCGCTTTAAAGATATCTGGCGCCATCTAGCATTGCAATGTCTAGACCTCGAATCTAAGACGACCCCCGCTTTTTCAGTGTTCTTTCAATGCAAAAAACATCGTCTTATATTCGGGCCAATACGGTACTCAAACCTACATGGATGACATCTAATACCTCTTCAGGCGTGTTTTTGGTGAGGGAGCAACATTATATCATGGTAGAAAGCTCAAAAAAGTTGTGTGCTGGCCCACGCTGGGTCTGTCTGTACTAACGTCTCTGGTGTTTCCTTCAGGGAGGACTTCAGCTTCACACCCTACACCACACACTTCTACCTCAAACTGGGCCGGAAAGCTCCCCTCCTCAAGAGCGCTAGCCACAGACTGACCATGAACATGAGGTCCCCAGGGGCCGCTGCGGTGAGTCCTGCAAACATTGGTCATTTTGTATGGTCCATTCAAACATTTCACCTCCATGTCTCATGTTCATGTCTTGCCATACACCAAGATTTTTGACTTACCGTATTTTTCGGACTATAAGTCGCTGTTTTTTTCATAGTTTGGCCATGGGTGCGACTTATACTCCGGAGCGACTTATGTGTGAAAAATTACATGTGAAATGATATTATTATATCATTTCACATGTAATTTTCACACTAAACCACAAGAGGGCGCCATAGGCCTGTGTTGATAATTATATGGAGTGAAACTGATAGTTTGGTAAACTTGTTAGCATGTTCTTTATGCTAGAGTTATCTGAATAACTCTTAATATGTTACGTCGTTACTGACATTACCAGGCATGTCTGTCATGTAACGTTGGTATTCCATACACTTATTCAGCCTGTTGTTCTCTATTTTATTTTTATTTTAAAATAAATAAATAAATAAAGATGACATGTATGTTTTTGGTGTTGGATTTTATCAAATAAATTTCCCCCAAAATGCGACTTATACTTCAGTGCGACTTATATATGTTTTTTTTTTTTTTTTCTTAATTATGCATTTTTTGGCTGTTGCGACTTATACTCCGAAAAATACGGTACTTATTTTGAGAGGTGGGTAGAGTAGTCAAAATTTGTACTCAAGGAAGTAATGCTAGTTGAGAATATTACTCAAGCACAAAGAACTGGTTTGAGAGGGGAGTTAAAAGAGGCTGTTTTGTCAAAAAAGAGAACCCTTCCTTGAACAGAAATGGAGGGCTCAGACACAATTTGTCTCCATTTATAACTCTATCCTCAAACCTAAATCAAAACAAATAAAGAAAGCAATAGGTTTAGCCAGGTCAGGTCCAGAGGTGTGAAAACACCATTATGGGCCTGAATGACGATGCTAACAAGACACCAGACAGAAACTGAAAACAAATAGCTGTGATAGTTTTATAGTAATTTAATTGTAGTTAGCTCCTTCCTGCAGACAGATATAAGCAGAGTCCACCAGCACTCTAGCCAGAACTGAAGAAGTAGCTTGGATGAGCTGCAACACGTATTCGACCAAATAAACTTTGTCCAGTTGACAAACTGAATTTCTCCTTTTGCCAAAGTAGTGGTCCTAGAAATTACTCAAGTAAGAGTAATATTTGGAAAAACCTACTCATGATAAAAGGAGAAATTCAATTTGTCAACTGGACAAAGTTTGTTTGATCGAAAACGTTTCGCCGCTCATCCGAGAGGCTTCGTCAGTTCTGGTACGAGTGCTGGTTAGACACTGTTTATATCTAGCTGCAGGGAGGAGCTCCCTACACTGAATTCTTCTGAAACTATCTCAACTAATTTGTATTGCAATTCTCTCTTGTATTTCGAATTTCTCTGGCGTCTAATTTAGCATACCTATTAAACCCTAACGACCGTCTCCACACCTCTGGCACTGACCTGTCTGCCCTATTGTTTCTTTTGTCTGTTTTGACTTTGGTTTGATAATGGAATTATAAATGGGAGACAAGTTATGTCTGACTCCCCCACTTCTGTTTAAAGAAGGATTCTCTTTTTTGACAAAAAAAGAGTACTCAATTAAGCGTAAATTAATAAAGATTATACCAGGGCCTGGTAGAATTCCAAAACTGCCGTGCATTAAAGGAGAATTAACGTTTTTAACAATCTGAGCCTTATTTCGGTAATAAAACAAGTTGTTTTACTCACCCATAGCACTTTGGTGTCATATGGAGCACTTCCAGAGATGTTTTAGTTTAGTGATCTCCGTAATGTGAGTTCTCGGGGCACATGTTTGCGGTCTCCAAATAACACAAACTTTAGCACTTTTCAAATCATAGAAGCTCAATGTCTTAGTCTACACTTTTGTTTGAGTCAAAAGTGGCCTGTAATCCGAGATTTATCCATAGTTTCGAGTAGATGAGGAGGACAGTGCGCATGTGCGGAGTCACAGTTTATTTCGCTCTCAGCTCCCGGGACCCAAACATGAAACGCAAAGCTGTAAATTATGGATAAATCTCGGATTACAGGCCACTTTTGATTCAAACGAAAGTGTAGACTAAGACATCGAGCTTCTATGATTTGGAAAGTGCTAAAGTTTGTGTTATTTGGAGACCGCAAACATGTGCCCCGAGAACTCACGTTACGGATATCGCTAAACTAAAACATCTCCGGAAATGACTTGACAACTTGTTTTATTACCGAAATAAGGCTCAGATTGTTAAAAACGTTAATGAATAAAGCACAAGTAGTCTGGCACCAGCCAAATGACTGTTCTGTATCACTGCTCTGAGGCCATCGCCATGACATCACCATAGCAGCGGGTAAAATAATGCTCACCTGCTCTAGGTACAATGATTGGATCTATTATAATAACTGGATAGGGTATTGCGAGCTTGTAGCTGCCTCCAGTTGACAAAGTGGCCACTCATTGGTACTACAATGGACAAAAAAATCCCCTCGGCCTGAAGATTTTTCCCGTAGAGCGCCGTGTAATCACAAACTGCTTGTGTTCAGCTCACAGTTCACCTACAACTTTTTTTTAAAAATAGTATTTTTTGGCGATTTTGAGCTATTTTCAGATCATAAACTTTTTCTCAGCTCAAAATCTGTCTGTTATTTTAAAAAAAACACTTTCTAATCGTTAGCTCTGGCTACACTTTATGCCCGTGGTCATATGGTACGACATGAACAATGATGTGAGCCATGTGAACGAGCCAAACTAATGACTAATAAAGGATAATAAATAAAATAATAAACGGTCATGTGCAAAAAATGTATTAACAATGTAATGAGGGACTTGATTGTTGGACTTTGGGGCTGCATGATTGGTCATCCTACCATAAAGTTTGACTGCCCTGGCCTGTTTGTTAGGGTGGGAGTTCATTTCTCAAAATTCAAGAATGATTTTTTTATGATTTAGCCACAGCCCTGAAAGAACACTGTCACTGGGTCTAATATTATATCTTAGCATTATTTGCATTTTATAAACCCTGTGATTGTTTTTTAATGTTAGTGTTTTTTTGTTTGTTTGTTTTAATCTCATAATAGGTCAGGGACGATCCTTTTTTTTTCATTTTGGATTTTGTGTGTGTGTTTTTAAACTCTTGTAAATAGTTGTCTTAATTGCTTTTTTTCATTCCTATTAGGTTTTATGTTAATGTTCACTTAAAACTGAGAACTTTTGTGCAATTGTTGTGTAATTTTTAAAGGGATATGCCACCCCCAGGTCAAATTTGGGCATCTCCCCACAGTCCAGAGACTAAAATAAGTGGTGGAAAGCGTTTTCCTGCTCACCCAGCCATTGTCCGAGTCTGTCAGCACTGACCACCGCGGTATCTGCAGCTCCTCCGCCTTAGACTGGAGTCTAACGTCGCCAGAGAAAGATTTCGGCCAAAAGGAATTAATTTGCTCGATGCGTTTCCCAATTACTTTCTGTGTAGTGCGCATTCATATCGAGTGCAAATAAATGTGCAAATCAACACGGAGAGCTTGACTTGGTCATTTTGGGTGGGAACTATTTTTCAGTGCAGAAAAACACAGCCGAAGCACACACCACGCTGCCAGGGGAATCCCTGTTACGCACCAGGAAGGGAGTTCCCCTGTTGCGCAGCGTGGTGTGTGCTTCGGCTGTGTTTTTCTGCACTGAAAAATAGTTCCCACCCAAAATGACCAAGTCAAGCTCTCCGTGTTGATTTGCACATTTATTTGCACTCGATATGAATGCGCACTACACAGAAAGTAATTGGGAAACGCATCGAGCAAATTAATTCCTTTTGGCCGAAATCTTTCTCTGGCGCCGTTAGACTCCAGTCTAACGCGGAGGAGCACCAGATACCGCGGCGGTCAGTGGCGACAGACCTGGACAATGGCTGCGTCACCAGAAAAACGCTTTCCACCACTTATTTTAGTCTCTGGACTGTGGGGAGATGCCCAAGTTTGACCTGGGGGTGGCATATCCCTTTAAATCAATTCTACTTCACAGGGCGTGGTAACAGCATATGCAAAAACAAAAAAATAACATTTTTTATAATAACATACAATGAGAAAATATATTTTAAAAAAAATGTACTTGTCAGCTTAGCACTGAGCATACAAGTTAATATTAGGATCATTATAATGATTGTTATTATTAATGTTATTATATATTCCTGACTTAGGCCAGGATTAGGTCAGAATTTAGTCCCAGTGACTAAACCTGGGACATGGCCTGGTTATGCCAAAAAAATCAAATACAAATGGTCATATCCTCATTAATTCAATAGTCATTTTAAAAAAATATATGAAAACTACCATAACACATTTAAAATAATCTCAAATGTTCAAATGAAATCAGTGATATTAAAAACTGTAAAGTCTAAAGTGTGAACCAGCTTGATTTCATAATCAATATATTTAAAATAGATCCATGGTTTGAACGTGATCTGACTGCTCCGTGGTGGTTGACAGTGAACAGACTTTTCAGATTTCAGTTTTTCAGTGGTTTTATTGCATTAAAGAACTTGGAGCCATGCGTTTTCCAGTTTTAACACACTTTGCTTAGGAACACCACTCCACTGCTCATCGATATTTTACGACTTTGCAGCATGTGTTAAAACTGCATAATGTACGGCTCCTCGTTGTTTAATGCTTATGTAACTGGGATATATCATCTGATTTATAATTTGAAGTAAATGTAAGGTAAAGAACAAAACATACCATGCTCAAAAACTGGTATTTTCAAAGGACAGACACAAAAATGAGACAAACAAAATGTCTGAAGGAGCAATGCAAAAAACACAAATGTTCAAAATACCATTTCAGATTGTCAACATAAACCTTTTGTCACTTGTAGACTTAATCACCCTACGCATCCCCTCTATGCACCCTGCACACACCCTCACCCTTGTCTCCTCGTGTTTCATCTGCTTGGTCATGTCACAACCCTCCATCCCTCCATCTAGGGTCATAACCAGTTTAAACAAAGTAAACCTGGTCGTATTTCCTGTTGAATCTCATGTGAAATCCAAAGGGAGGCCTTGGTAATGACTGTTGATAACTTACAGGTAAAGCCGTGTGCTGTGGGTGACAAAGAGAGGAACAAAGAGTCAAAGCGATCAGGCCAAAGTGCAGGAGACGGCTCCAAGTGCAAGAAGGCAAAGAGGGCACTCCCCTAGCCCCGCCCCGCCCCGCCCTGCCCTGGAGCAAAGTACTGTCCTGCTACACAGCACCACAACCTAAAAACTACCAGCCCCAACTCCAAAACCATCACTTCTAACTCTGTAACTTTTAAACTATCACCACAGCCCTAACACCAGACATGTGTCCACTAATCTAAATACTGTATGTACTAATCTGGCATGTTGAACTAACCGGATGAATGTTATAGGTCCTGTGTTTTAATCTGCCTGTTTGTGCTTTCCTGTAGGACATGTGGTGCAGCTCTGGGCAGGAGCAGGTGCAGGAGCAGGTGCAGGAGCAGGTGCAGAGGCAGGTGCAGAGGCGCCTGGGCCGACATAAGAAGCACACAGAGTCACAGAGATCTGTGGATGAGGACACAGTAGAGGAAAGGAAAAGCCCCTGTCCAAAGCCCAGCACACGCCACTCTGTCCCTGCCCATCTCTCGTCACAACTGTCAATCATCTCCGACAGCCCCACTGAGGAGCTGTGCCACCTACGGAACTACTACTACCGACAGCTCAGGAGGATACATTACATGTCCCATGAGGATGTGGGACCTGATCCTGAGCACGGGGCCCTGGCCTGTCTCACTGCCCCCCTTAGGAGCCTCATTTTGCCGTGCACTGTCAGTCGGTCGTCCCGCAGCCTGAGGAGCAGGCTCAGCACCTGCAAAAAACTCTTCTGAGAACACAACTCTGCCTCTGCAGCAACCAAGCACACCACCTGACCCAGGAACACTGCTGCACGAGGGGGACTGACGTCAGAGTCTCTGAGCCTCTGCTGTACGAGGGCGACCGGCTTTATCATATTGATTGTCTTTTGTTTTGATACAATTTTGCTTTAATACAAGACACTTTAGATTTCAGTGAGACAGTGTACAGTGATCCCTCATTTGTCCAGGAGTGGTCCAATGGAGGGAAGGTTTCCATGGCGGTCATCTGGATTGTGTTTTTGCAATAAAGACCGACATAGGGGGTATTCCATCAAAGTCTCGGCTTATCCTGAAATCCTGAGCTGAAACTAGCTCCATTTCCAGCTTAAGCTCCATCTACATAAGCCTGAGTCTGACCAAAGAGCTCAGGCCTGAGGGTTAAACTGCGCTTTATGTGCACTCCTGGTGGCTGAGGCCAGATGCACTGCCTCTCACAACAGCCATATAATGGCCAAAGGCTTTTATATTATTTGTGCCTTATTGATTGACAGTTATAGTTTGTGCCCAGATGCTTGTTACTGCAGCAACTCCGTGCCACCTCTGGTTAGTCATTATGGTGGAAAGGAACTGAGGATTTGACAAGCCTGGATTGCCCAAATAAGCCAGGCTTTCACCTTATTTCGCTCCATGGAACACCTCCCTATTCAACTCAGAGTGGGATAAATCCTAGTGTCTAATTGTCCTAGTACCATCTAACTGAAAATAACTACTGAATGTCTTGATTGCAAAAACAGTGACCAGATGACCACTGCTCAAAGCTTCTCTATATATAGATTTCAGTGTTAATCGGTTGCATCAGTTAAATAACTGGTGTTTGTTTGTAATCTAAAAGCAGTGCCTGTTTTATTTTGTTCCTGTTAATGTAAAAAATATAAATGATTCTAAGAAAATGATTCTAAACCTAGTATCCTTTTAGAATAGTCTCTCTGTATGTCAGAACATTTTTTTCAATTTATCTTTATTCCAGACTCAGGGACCATGAGTCATGATCCATTTTTAAAATGGACAAGGACAGTGACGATACAAAACAATAAACATTTATGTTTTTAAAAGAGCCATACCAGTGTCTCCACATATTGCAGAGTTCACTCGTGCATAACGAACATCTCAGTCGCACTTGTCCATCGTGGCCTCCTCAAAAGTAACTGTAAACGTCACTGTAGGTCACCTGCAGTCTTTGCAAACTGGCTTTTTTAATTAATCCAGAAGTGGGCTGTGTACAGTGGTGTACAATATGATTTAAACAATACCAACTTTAGATCATTTGTACAAGAGCCAAACTTGCGCATAAGAGTATTTACCTGAGCATAGAGCATCCTACATTGTACATGTAATCATCTGCTGTCCGCAGTGATGACATGCCCAAGATATTTCATTTTTTCAACACAACATTCGACAGGCAGGAGTCAGGATATCTCACCAGTGATGCTCGGACCAAAAATGACCAGCTCATCTGCATACATTAAATGATTCACAAGATTTCCAGCCACAAGATCAGTTTTACATGTTTTAAGCTTTGTTCACAATTCATCTAGATACAAACTGAATAAAACTGGGGACAGAATCTCCCCCTGTCTGACCACATTACTGACCCTAAATTGGGCAGACACTGTTTTAATCTGCATCGTCTGCTGTGCATCAAAATATGCACAATGTATTTGGGTACACCCTTCTGAATCAACTTCATATTTCCGGTGATTCATCTAAAATACACATAAAAACTGATGAGTTCTGCCTCTTGTATTTATCAGTAATCTATTTTAGAGCACACACACACACACACACACACACACACACACACACACACACACACACACACACACACACACACACACACACGTACGTCTGTGCCCAGCACAGCCTTGAACTGGTTGTCTGTAGATTTAATATACTGTGAGATCCTGTCCAGCAGGATTATTTCAATATTTTTGACTCTGCTGTCCAGAGCTGTAGGTCTGTAAGTGTCAGAACTGCCAACTTTCTTAATTGTATCTTTAATGACAGGGACTAGCAATAATACTTAACAGAGTCAGGTAAAAATCCATGAACAAGGAAAGCAGTGAGACAGATGGGAAGCAATGATGCCGACCTCACACTTGCAAACTTTAAATTTGAAGCTGGAGCGCAGTTCGGTTTATGATTGGCTCTTGGCTCTGGCTATTTTGACTGAAAAACGGCGGATTTCACCAAAATGTGAGGGATTTTCATGCCTGACTGATAAAATACCACAAGAGATGGAAGAAGGGATGACCATTTTAGAAGAGGGATGAATTTGACTATTTTTTTCCCACAGGAAAGATGCCCCCCCCCCCCAAACATACTCAATATATCACAATAACACCAAAGTTCTCTATCTGACAAAAAAAAAGTTTTTCTGTTTTTGAAAGGGCCCCGCTGTTGTCTGACCTCTGTTCCAGTGCATTTTCCTCATTAAAAACACATCTGGAGTTGTTTCATTCACATGTTTAACACACTGTTCACCTCGTGCTGTCACACAGTGGAGTCTTTTCTGTTTTCAAATGCTTTACACCTTCACAAGAACTACAGGTAATAAGTAACTTGAAAACCACCATTACATGACATCACAAGGTGGAACAGAGCATGTTGAGCTTTGGGGATAAAGGCAGATAATAATAATAAAAGATTACTTAATCACGTGAATAAAGCAAAACACAATTTAAAAGGTTTTTAAGAGAAAATAACATTTTGCGTAATATGTGACGTAATATATATTTACATTTGACAGAGTTTCACTAATAAACCAAAGCATGTCAAACTGAAATAATTGAATCAGAAAGTATAATATTAAAACATAATATGGATAACCACAGCCATATCTCAAAATTTATTTAATATTGTGCAGGTCTAATATACACATGTTCTAGAATCAGTTGTTTATATAGTTAATTGTTAAAAACCGCCCCAAAAATGTCTTGTTGTTTTTAAAGAGGAGTGGAGCGACAGCCCTGAATGCTTCTGTAATGAGTGCGTCACATTACACACTGCGTGCCAGAGATTGTGTGAATCGTTGTCTATTGTTTTGTCACCTGAACTTCATCTAACTCCAGAATGATTTGGACGACAACATTGGATTATTTAAATAACCTGACAGATCTCTTAAAGGAAAAGTAATTTTTTTTTTTTTTTAACAATCTGAGCCTTATTTCGGTAATAAAACAAGTTGTTTTACTCACCCATAGCACTTTGGTGTCATATGGAGCACTTCCAGAGATGTTTTAGATTAGCGTTAGCCTAGCGCAACTTCTAGCCATAGCTCGGGGCATATAATATATTCCCCGAGCATGTAATATGCGCCGTGCGGGCTCCAAATAACACAAACTTTAGCACTTTTCAAATCATAGAAGCCCGATGTCTTAGTCTACGATTTTGTTTGAATCAAAAGTGGCCTGTAATCTGAGATTTATCCATAATTTACAGCTTTGCGTTTCATGTTTGGGTCCCGGGAGCTGAGGGCACAGTCCGCACATGCGCACTGGCGTCCTCATCTACTCGAAACTATGGCTAAATCTCGGATTACAGGCCACTTTTGCTTCAAACGAAATTGTAGACTAAGACATTGGGCTTCTATGATTTGAAAAGTGCTAAAGTTTGTGTTATTTGGAGACCGCAAAGTAATGCCCCGAGCACTCAAGTTAATGGATACGCTACAACATAACTTCTACGAAACTGCTCAAAATGACACCAAAGTGCTATGGGTGAGTAAAACGACTTGTTTTATTGCCGAAAGAAGGCTCAGATTGTAAAAAAAATGTTACTTTTCCTTTAAAGCTTCTATATTATGCAAGTTTAGATTGTGAAATTTAAGCCGTTTTGGAAAGCTTATCTCATCTCAACATACCTAGAGCTGTGGTGTTGTTTTTGCATTATTAATCTGTCTACATCTCCAAAGCTCAAAAGCATCTGTTGCACCTTGTGATGTCATAAAGTTGTAGTTTTCATGTTAAAAGCTACCTTTTACCTTTAGATTGGTAATTCCAGATCTGAAATTGTTCAAATGATTCTAGTGAAGATGTATGAAGCACTTCCTGTATTACCACATGACATCACAAGGTGAAACAGAACTCCAGGTACGTTTTTGATGAAACAACATTATAAACATTATAGTAATATGGGACCTTTAACTATTTCCTTCACTCATGTTCATCACCTGCCCATTCACCTAAGCACACACTTCCTGGAGCCAATGGAGACCACGTGACCTCCAGCAAATCTGACAGAGCTCCCAGATGAAGTGTTGTCCAGGTTAAGTAATTCACGTCGCCTCTATTGAAAATGCCGATCTCGTATCTCTACAAAGTCCCATGTAAAGTGTGTCTTTGTACGTTGTATTCATAGTAAATACCACGGAGGGTGAACGATCAATTTGAAACACTGTGAAATACTTACACCTTATTTGATCTTGATTTAATCCTACCTGCACCTTGTACATTGTACCTTGTTTTTTTTATTTTATTACATTTTATTACATATTTTATTATATTGTTCATTATATTGTTTATTATATTGTTTACTTCTTCCCCTGCACTTTACAACACTTTTTTTTACCATGTACTATTATTGCTGTTATTAGTACTTCTGACTATCTTAGCGAGTCAACGGTTCTTCTGATCCTAAACATTTCATTGCATTGTTGACCTTGTGTTGATTCTGCATATTGACAAATAAACAATCTTGAATCTTGAATCTTGAATCTTGAATTTAAAAGTGATTGAATGTTGTGTTATACTAACTTCGTTTACTATTGTCTTCTGTAGTTTCCGTGTTCCCGATGCGAGCGTGTGCATTCTTGGTAGGAGCTAGTAGGAGTAGTATCATTGGTCAATTCCTGGTAGCAACTAGTGTCGTGACATTGGTCAAATCGTGGTAGTGTGAGCTGGACTCGCAGCCGGCCGCAGAGAGGGAGGGGGTGACTCCTCTCTCTATCTTCTCTTTCTTTCTCTCTTCCTTTCCTCTCGCGCCGCTGTAGGCTCCAGCAGGTCGCTGCGCTGCGCATTGGCCCGCGTGGAAGGGAATGTATTGCGCGGGCGCTTGCAGCCAGAGGGGGCGCCAATTTGCCAATTTCCTACACAGTGATATGATAGATAATATTTGTTTTTCAAGCGTTCGGCACGGCGCCCCTCACGAAGTTGCGCCCTGGGCAATTGCCCCACTCGCCCCCCCCCCCATCCCCCAAGAACCGCCTCTGAATATAAGATATCTGCATACATTGATTGAATAAATAGTGTAAAAAAAATCATTTAATTCACCTAAAATGCATGAATGTTTTGAAGGGAATTATGTATCCAAGATTTTCCTCAGTATTACATAGTGCCCCTTTAATCCAGAGATTAAATATCAACCATGCATGTATGAGAAATTTAGTGATCTCCCCCGGGCCCTATTCAAACCCTCTTTATGGTTAGGTGTAAAATTGTGCGCAGGCTCTGCCCTCAAGCCTGCATCACCCATGTTCCCACGTGACAATTCTCCATAAATATACAAAAACATGATACATGTTTGATGTGTGATCTGTCTGCGTTTTGTTTTGTGTCTTTTATAATCCCCTGGGACTGGGCACCTACCAAATGATGTATGACACTAAATAAGTGAAATAAATAAGAAATAAACTAAACTACTACAAAAGCAAACTTGACAAACGTGATGTGATGTGCAGTGTGATGATTGTGTTGTGATAGGCTAGAGCTCTGAAGGGGGAGTGACTTAATGCAGAGAGCAATGAAAGAGGCGACTTACAGCAAAATCAAAAGTGAAA